>PVLD010006175.1:0-103355 GCA_004027595.1 Dinomys branickii
TTTGTCCCAGTAGCGCGTTCTCTGTCGGGTTCAGGAGCTGAAGCCGTTCTTCCCTCCACACTTGCTCTCTCGGCTGGTCGTCTTCTTCCCGGAAGTCCTTATTTCTGTCTTCATATTGCTATATTTCATTGTTTGGGTGGTAATCCTCTGGGAGGTTCTCTCTCTGCTGCCTACCCGGTCGCCATCTTCCCGGAAGTCTTAAATTTTAAAAATTTATAGTAAAAGACCCATTGGCATCAGCTATCATCCCCAGCAATTCCCCTCATGTTGGACTCACTCATCCTACTGTTCTTGTCACTTTCTGAAGCAGCTCTGGACGTTCTCTTTCGTGAGTGTCTTTAGTTGTGCTGTCGTGGCTGTCTCAATGTCCTGTACTGATTCCGTGGTTTAACCTCCATGGTCATTGTGAATGCAGGAAAGAGCCCAGAAGTTGCCTGGTGCCAGATCTAGCGAGTGTTTTGACCAGCCTGCTTTCTGTGGGATGGCACTGGGCAGCAGCCTTCACTGTACTTTTGATCACATCTTGCCCACATGCTCAGGAAAGAGAACTTCTACAACTCTCTCAGAAAGTGGCAAGAACATTGAGATAAGTGTGCTCCAAGTGAGAGTGAGTAGTCAGGAGGGGCTGAATGGCAGTGGGTCTTGTACTGTAATAAATAGTTTTTGGATCACCCCTTGGGTACAGCTGGTTCACTACACTTTCCAAGGTTCTGTCACACTGTCAATGGTTACAGTGTTCATCTTCTTTGTGAAAGCATGGAGGTGCCATTTCCCCACTGCTGAATGAAGTCAGAAAGGTCAGCCACAATTTATATTTCTCGAACAGCCAGCGATGTTGAGGATTTCTCCAGGTATTTACCGGCCGTTTGCATTTCTTGTTCTGTGGTGTTTCTAGTCATTTCACTTGCCCATTTTTGATTGGGTTTTTTATTTTTGGGGGGGTATAATTTTTCGAGTTTTTTTTTTTTTTTACGTATTATAGATATTCCTCTGTGTGAGGAATAGCTGGCAAAACTTTTTTCCCATTCTGTGGGTTGTCTTTTCACTCTGTTGATTATTTCTTTTACTTTGCAGAAACTTTTCAATTTGATACGATCCCATTTGTTAATTAGTGGTACCATTTCATGTGTGAGATTTCATCTTACCTCAGAAAGAATGGCCATCACTGAGAAATCAAATAACAAATGCTGGTGAGGGTTTGGGAAAAAAATGAACTCTTCTACCTTGCTGGTGTGAGTGTAAATTAATACAAACTCTATGGAAATCAGTACTTAGGTTCCTCAGAAAACCTAAAATTAGAAATTCCATTTGACCCAGCCATTCCCCTTTTAAATATCTTCCCCCTAAAGTTAAAGCTATCACTTTATAGTGACACATTCATACCAGTATTTATAGGGGGACCAGTCATAATAAGTAAATTTTAGAAGCAACCTATGTGTCCTTCAACAGGTGAACGGATAAAGACCATGTGAAGCTTTTACACAGTGGAGGACTGCTCTGCTATTGAGAAGGATGAACTGGAGTCATTTATAGGAGAAAGGATGCACCTTGGGGCCATAATGTTAAGTGAAATAAATCAGACACACAAGCTTAAATATTGCCTGGCTTCTCTTGTGTGAGAAACTCAAAGTATAAAGAAAGAACCAAATAAAAGGTAGAGAATAAGAAGCAGGGAGATAGGTTTTTTTCAGAGGAGAAGGGGGTCAAGAGATGGAGGGAGGGGGATAAAGGAGGACTAAAATGTGGACGTGTACCTACTCCACCCATGGAGTGCCAGCATGATTGCTGCAAACGTGCACTAAGTAAATAAATAGATGGATAGTTAGTCATGTCCTAAAAGCCACAGGGCTGCGAAGCAGTGGCTCTGGGGTTGGCACCAAAGCAGTGCCTCCAGGAGACAAGGATTTTCCCCCAGGATGCTTCTTATGCATCGGGGATATATGTACATCTTACTCATTTGTGCGTATATGTATGCAAATATATATTTATGAGGTTTGCTTGGCTTTCTACTAAACCCCATCATTTTGGTTGTAGGCACACACAGACACTTGTTGTCCCCCTCAATCTCCTTTGGGTTTGAGACGGCCTGTTGCCCATGCTGGCCTCAAACTTCAGCGTTTGAGCAATCTTTCCCTCTCAGCCTCTGAGTAGCTAGGATCATGGGCACACATTATTGCACCCAGCCATAAAGTTTGAAGGGCATAAAGTCTTATTTGGGTTCTCATAATTTTTTTTTCCTCATCATTTTTTAAAAAAGAAATTCTCTCTGTGGATCTTGCCAGCCAAGCCAAAGCCTCTAATGGATTACTTGGGAGTCGGTGCTGTTGTTGTGTTATTTCCTAGCATCTGTTGGGTGCCGCATGATTATACTGTGGCTGATTCATTGTGCCAGTTCTAAGTGCCTGGTGATGAATATTTCCAGGTGCTAGAAAGGCCTAATTCTCAGGATATGACCTGGAGATGAATGGGTTCCAAGCGCGGGCAGATGGTTGCTGGAACGTTTATAGGTCTGAGACAGTGCACATGAAAGACGGTTGGAATTTAGGGTGCTGAATCAAGTTTCCGGAACTGCTAAAACCTGAGGTTCAGCTAAGGAGAGCAGAGCAACTTGATGCGGACGGGTGTTGCGTCCTTTCTTTTACATGGCATTGTGCAGTTGGCAGAGACATCAGTCCCGAACCTGTTGCCCCGAGCCCCAAGGCAGTTCTGTGACATAAGCAGTTACATATTGTGCATCCCACGCGAGGGGGAAAACCCAAGGCTCAAAGAGGTGCTGTGGGGCTTAGAACTTCTCTTTCATGAAACGGGAAAGTCAAGGGCAGGAAAGAGATTTTATGAATGTGTCCCAGAGCCACAGTATGAGTCAGGGGCTACTATTTCTGCCCCCGGGCTCCTTTTCAGGTCTTGATTAGATGGCCTAGGCTCTTTCTTCCAGCCTGAGAGGTGGTCTTGGCCATGCTGTTGGGCTGAGCTCAAGGAAAGCCTCTTCCTTTGTTACAGATTCAGAGCATCCGGGGCCCCACTGGCAAGCAGGGGAGGGCACAGGGTCAGGAGTGGCGTGGCGTCTCAGAAGCCTCTTACCCATGAGTGAGCCTGTCTCCACTTAATGCTTCTCCTTTCTTGGGTGCTTCTATCCACCATCATCCTGAGGAGCATCCTTAGGAGCAACCCTTCAGACACAGCGCCATGCACTTTGTGTCCATCTCAGACCTTACAACATTCGGCAGGAGGAAGAGGCTGTAGGTTCTACTTTACGAGTGAGGAGACTGAGGGTTGGCTAGAAGAGGCTCGTCCAAAGCCACTTAAATTAGAATCCAGTTCTTTCTAAGTTCAAAGCCACTTTGTCTACTCTCGTCAGAGGCTGAGAGATACTCCCCTGGGGCCTGAAACCAAGAAGCACCTTTTTTGGGGGGGTCTATGAATAATTATTTTCTCTTTCCAGAGTGTATGCCTTTTTCCTCTTTCCTCCTCTTCCTTCCCTCTCCTCTCTTCCTTTTCTCCCTCCCCCATCATTCCTTCCCTTCCTTCACCCCCCCTCCCTCAACTCCTCCTTTCCTTCCTCTCTTCCTCTTTGTCTCTTTTTCTGACTTACTAAGGTGTCATTGATATACAAGAGCTGCACACATTTAATGTGTCTAATTGGTTGCATTTGCACTTAGGTCCGTGCTTATGAACCCCTCCTTCTGTCTTGTGGTCACTTTCTGTGTGGTGTTCTTTGGCTCAGCCTGCATAACGGTCTCTAACTAAAGAGCATAATCTGCTGGCCAGATGCACCCTAACAATAGTAATGAATGGGCACAGACAACGAAGACGCTTGAATTCTTTGTGGTGTCTCCCCACAACCCCCAGGGCTTAGAGACAAGACTGGAAATACTGCAGTATTCACTCTGTCAGGCAGCAGGACTGTAAATCATGCTGGGGGCTCTCAATGCTGGAACTTCAAGGGTGAGTCCCAAAGAAGTGGTCCTGCCATGGCCCTGGAGACCTCTGTCGTTTGAGTAAGGACTGGCTGAGCAGCAGAGGGAAGCAGAAGACCCGAATGGAAAGCGGAGACCTGCAGTAGAACCAGCAACACTTACGCTTCACTTGTTACCCCATGTCTGAGCTGGGTGGTGATAATGAGAATCATAGTTTACATTTATGGACCTCTAGTTATGTGCCAGGCTCTCTGCTAAGCACTTTCCATGTGTTATGTATTTAATTCTTATAGTGACAATGCAGTTGGCGTGATTATTGTCCTCATAGTACAGAAGAGGAAACCGAGGTGCACAGAGACAAAGACCTGCAAACAGCAATTGGTGGAGGCAGGAATCAAACCCAGGCAGGCTGACAGGGAGACCTGAGCATTTAACAAGAGGACCCCAAAGACTAAGACTTTAAGTGATTCATTCTCTTAAGGTTGTGGTTCTTATCTTGGGCTAATTATGCCACCGGGAGGATGTAGGTGATGTTAGGGGAAGTGTGGCTGTCACAACCCAGAGGGAGGGGTTGCTCCTGGCATCACACAAATGGAGGCCAGGGATGGGACTTAGCATCCTGAAGTGCCCTGGAGGCCCCACTGCCAAGAACAATCCAGACTGAAATGTCATAGACTTTTTTTTGCCATACCGGGGATCAAAGTCAGGACCTTGTGCTTGCCAGGCAAGCGCTTATGCCACTGAGCTATATCCCCAGCCCTTAGACTGAAATGTCAAAGGTGCCAAGGCTGAGAAATCCTGCCTTAAGGTCACACAACAGGAGCCAGGCCACGCTCTGAGCTTTAGACTCCAGACTCCCGGCACAGTGCTCATGCTGTAAACAAATGAAAGTGGCCATTTATTGCCCTTGCTTTGTGCCAGTGTGGTCGCGGCTCTTCACCTAAGCGTGTTCCCTGTGCTTCTCTCACGTCGACTTCCCCTCCTGGTCTTCTGTGGCGGTCATCGTGCTCCCAACCGCGCCTCTGCTCTCTTTATCCTGGACCGTGAGCCCTTGAAGGGAGAGGTCAGAGTGAGGATGCTAATGTGGTAAGAACTTTGATGGTGACGGTGATGATGAGGATGGAGATGGTGACAGTAGTGATAACATGATCATTTTTCCCGGATGGCAGGGTGGAGAAAGCCCAAGGTGAGAACAGATGTACCGGTTCTCTCAAGAGAAGTCCTAGTCTGCTGGGCAGCAGCTCAGGAGGTTTCCCCATGTGTGATCTACGCCTTCCTCTCTGTGGCCCTCCTTGCCCATCCTCAGACAAGTTAGACGTCCCCTCTCCCCTGGCCTGGACCCCTGGATAGGCTCTAGTCCAGCGGGAGCTGGTGGTGAAGGAGGCCCTGGCCCAGCCAGAGGTTCTGGGGTGGAAAATGGCATTGTGAGCCCAGTTAACTTTCTACTGCATTAATATTAATAGCAGACCATTGGTTCTGCATGCAGATGTGTGGAAAGTACGTGGGAACAAAGGTTACTGGGAGTTCAGAGGGCTGGTGGGGGCCGGGATCTGGAGAGGCCTCTGCTTCCTCACTCTGGGCCTTGGTTTACCCCTCTTTGAAGAAGGGGCTGAAGTGAGTGATGCAGAAGGTATTTTCTTCTTCCCATTCTGCTGCGGCATTTTATATCGGCCTGGACTCCCTCCATTCAAAGCATGGAGTCCTGGGATGAGCAATCTTCAGAATATAACTTGGTCCCTTTCAATGACAGGGAACCCACTACCCCGCAGAACAGCTGGTTCCCTTGTTGACAGCGGTGAGCTTTGATGCTGACGGTAACAGTAGCAGGGCCATCTGTGGGATGCCGGGTGTGGTGCGTGTGCTTTCACCTCCCAGATTCACAGGGATGCTCTGAGGGAGGTGATGAAAACAAGGCCAAAAAGGATCAAGAAACTTCCCCAGGATTGCCCTGGAGGACAGCAGAACAGGATCTCAGCCCTAGCTGGTTCTACTTCAAAGCTCAGTGTGTATTTAAGTGAAAAACTGCAGCACAGCAGGCCAGCAGGGGCAGATCCACTCCTGGCACCCTTGAAGAACGGTATCCTTTTCGTGGGGGAAAAGGGAAAGGCAGCACCCTGCCTTAGCCTGAGATGACTGATTCAGTGGGCCCAAGCTCTCCCTGTTGTGCTGCACACTGCACAGGCATGGGTTCATGTCGTTTCCGGAACAACCCCATGCTGCAGGTATTACTACTTATTATCTTGGTTTCCTAATCGCCACGAAACTTAGAGACTCTAAAACTGCATGAACTTACCATCTCATAGTTCTGAAGATCAGACCTTGTCTTGGTTACTTTTATCTCGTTGCTGAGACAAAATACCCAACTCCCAAAATGAAGGAAGGAAAGGTTTATTTAGCTTACAGGTCGTGGAAGTTTCAGGCCATACTTGGCTTCTTCTGAGGCAGAGTGGCACATGGCAGAGGGCAAACGTTCATGGCAGCAAAGCACAGCCAAAACCACCAGCAAAAAGGACGCAAGCGAGCAGCCTCTTTCTACTTCCCTTACATTGTAAACAGCCTATCCCCACCCAGGGGGCATGTAGCTCTCACAGAATCTCCATGTCCTCCTCTTCCACAGGCTCAGGATGTGTACAAAGTAAGCTCTTTGGCTTCTTGCTGAGTCACTCAGCCAAACCTCTAGACTCCCCAAGTTGACACAATGTATCAACCATAACAGACCTCTAAAATGGTCTCCATGGGCTAATGCTAAAAGTGCTGGCAGGGCTGGCTCCTTCCGGACATGTCAGGCGAGAGTCTGTTTTCTTGCTTTTCCCAGTTTGTAGAGGCCCTGTGTTCCTCGGCATGCGCCCCCTTCCTTCTTCATCAAAGCCAGCAAAGCAGCTCTTCAAATTTCTCTAACTCTGCTGCCCCATCCTCACCTCTCCTCTGATTCTGCAGCCTCCCTTTTCTCTGGCAAGGACCTAACTCACTCGATGGATTACCTGTGTACTATAAGATAATGTCCCATTATAAGATTCTTCACCCACTGGTTGGGAAATTCCCCTTTCCTGTTTAAATTAATGTGGTCATGAGTTCTGGGGGTCAGGATATAGACATGCTCGAGGGGGCATGATTTTGTCTACCACATCTATTTCACAGGTATGGAAACCCAGGTGCAGAGCGGGCATATGACATTCTCAGAGGTGCAGCACTTGTGGGTGTTAGGGCTGGGATGAGAATCCAGGCAGTCTCAAACTCATGAGTTGTGTCACCTCCCACTCCTCCCGGGGGACAGCTGTGTTTGTGGAGTGATAGCCCCACTTAACCTGCCAGCTGGCAGGGAGCAAGGGGGAGGTTTCTGGAAGCATGTTCCGCAATTCGGGTGTGCTAGTGGAGACAGAAATCATCTAGAATACATTCAGGAGATGTCACAGACAGGCATGTCAGTGAGCAAGGGGAGGAAACCTTGCTTTGGTGGAGCAGGCGGTCCAGGTATGGACAGATCCAGGCAAATAAGCAAACTCACCAGTCAGCAGGAGGCAGTGTGTACTGGGCTAGTGTTGTGGAGCCCCGGGAGGGCTCTGCTGGGGAACAGGAGGGGTCTGTACCTCCAGAAGTCCCTGGCTGTCCCCTTCTCTCAGCTGTCAGGAGCCAGGAGGCAGCAGGGCTCTTGGTGACAGCATCTGAGGGAGATGTGTCCCTGTGCAGTGAGGATGCATGCAGCTGTGGCTTCTACCTTCGGCAGCTGACGGGTAGAAGCCACAGCTGCGTGCGGGTGGAGGCTGCTTTGCCAGGAAAGGGATACAATGACAAAGTTCCCTAGAGCTGCCTCCCGCAGCACAGAAGCCACCCCAGGGCCGGCACTTACTTTTCACTTTGCAAGTGACCACAGAGATGTACAAAGCGGATGTGCTTTCTTATTGAGCATGTGTTGATCTGACCTAAAACAGAAGGTCCTTTAGCAAAAGCTTTGTGCTTGGCGACAAGGAGACCTGAATTTGAGTCCTGTGGGTGCTGAGTCACGTTCTTACCTGTCCCTTTTCTTGTTTCCTTCCTTCCTTTTTTCATAGTTCTCCATGAGCTACATTCCCAGTCCTTTTTATACTTTTTGTTTTGAGACAGCTTTTCCCTAAGTTGCCCAGGCTAGGCTAGAATTTGCAGTCCTCTTGCTTCGGCCTTCCAGAATGCTGAGATTACAGGCGTGCTCCACGACACCACACATCCTTAACCTCATGTGTAGTGTAGGAGGAGACTTATCCATCTCACAGGTGTGGAAATGGCTTTGCAAAACCACATGTGTAAATGGCCAGTGATGTGACAGGTGCTGGGGAATATGGTGCGATGACAAAATCCTGCATCAAGTAGCTGGTGCTCTAGTGTGGGGAACCTGAGCTGGGCGTGGCGCCATACCCCTGTGATCTCAGTACTCCGGCAGGCTGATGCAGGAGGCGCACAAATTTGAGCCCAGCCCAGGTAACTCAGCAACTTAGCAAGACCCTATCTCAAAAAAGAAGGGGAGGTCTGGGGAGATAGGTTGGTTCGAAGGCATTAGATTCACTCCTCGGTACTGCAGAAACAACAAACAAAACACCTCCCTCCCCAAAAGAACACAGAAAAACGGTAAGTTGTGGGAAGTGCTTTTTAGGACACAGCTTGCACTCTGTTAAAGCCCAGGAGGAGGGAACCCGCTTTTGTGAGGGTGGTCAGGGAGATCTCTTCAGGAGGAAGTCCAGGGCGAAACCTGCAGGTGAGAAGTTGTCAGTCCCGGCCTGTTGCAGAAGCAGGAGCAGCACATGCTGAAGCCCTGGGGCCTGGGAGGGATGGGCTTGTTCTGGGGAGGGAGAGAAAGGTGTGAGCGAGGAAGAGCAGCATGTGGTAAGACAGGAGGGGAGGTAGAGTGTCACAGTTTGAGTCTTGCTTTTAAAAGGAGCACAAGTTCAAACCAAGCCCGGGCAATTTAGTGACTTAGTGAGACCATATCTCAAAATAAAAAATAAAAATAAAAATAAAAAATGACAGAGGATGTAGCTCATTGCAAATGGCTTAGGTTCAAATCTTTAGTAAAAAAAGAAAGAAAGAAAGAAAGGAAAGAGATGCAAGTTGTGTTCTAGATGTAGAACTAATTGGACCTGTGTACTCCTCTTTCAATAACAAGTTGGTATTAATTTTATAGTATAAAAACATGAGACTTATGAAGCTCATAATCTAACAGAAGGAGGAAAAACCACACAAAGCAAAATGGCAACAAAACTGTCACACAGACAAGCAAACAGAAGCGACTAGAAATCAGTAGAAATGAGACACAGCCAGAGGGGGGCGCTGCTCTGCGGTGGTGGATTTTAAACTGAGCTTGCAGAAAGAGGGAGCCTGAGGGAGGCATTTCATAGCAGAAAAAAAACCTCTTTGGAAAGAAGAACTTGAAATATTCTAGAAGGAACAGGAAGCAGTGTAGGGGTGAGAGGCATAGGGCCGAGGAATTTAATTTGCAAAGTGTAAGGAGAAACCACTTGGAAAGTTGCACTCCCCCTTTTTGGGAGTGGGGAATTGGACCCTGGGCCTTCCGACTGAACTACATACCCTATCCTTTTGATATTTTTTGTTTTGAGACAGAGTTTCACTAAGCTGCCCGAGGTAGAACTCGTAATCCTCCTGCCTCAGCCTCTGAACGCAGGGATTATAGTCATGAGTTGTCACATCCAGCCCTTTGGAGCTGTAAGCAGGGGAGCATCTGTATTTTTGGAGTTAAAAAGGTGGTGATGCTGTGCGAGAATGGTGCAACCCCGTGAGCAGCTCATGGCTCATGAGCTCA
The DNA here is from genome assembly GCA_004027595.1 of Dinomys branickii. Taxonomy (NCBI): domain Eukaryota; kingdom Metazoa; phylum Chordata; class Mammalia; order Rodentia; family Dinomyidae; genus Dinomys; species Dinomys branickii. Next base: position 9,706 of record PVLD010006175.1, read on the forward strand.
GGGCCAGCAGGATGTGTCCAGCCCTAGGGTCGGACTATGGGGGGTTTGTGTTCAGGAGGGCGTGGCAGGCTCACTGCAGCTTGGCTGAGTAAGGACAGACCAGGCCTTAGACTCCAGGACTGTCTAGAACAGCAAACCATTGCCTCCTCCAGGAGCTTCAGGCTGGAGCTGCCCAACAGATGGACAGAGGTCTCCCACTGTGAGGTCAACTGGCCTTTGCCTCCAGGCACATCTGCCTGCTGCAGTCCTCCTCAGCATGGCTATTTTTGCTCCTCTTGGCAGCTCTGTGGAAATTAAGAGGCTATTTGCAATGACTAATGTTGCTAATTCTGCTCAAACAATCTAAAATTCATCATTTGCCATATCAGAGACCCGCTAGGAAGCAGACTTAAGACATCATTTGTGGTGATTTCTATCACGGTTGGCAGGAAACAAAAAAGGCATTAAAATTGTTCTCCATTCAAACCACTGCTCATTATGCTGCCTTCTTTAAAATATCCCATCTCAGTCTGCACAGCAGCTCTCTGTCTGTTCCTGGCTTGTGAACTGAGAGGAAGGACCTTGGTGAGTTGGCTGTGGCTCCAGGGTGCTGTGACTTTTCTCTGTGGCTGGGAAGAAACCCTGCAGCACCCTCCACGGCTCTGCCATTTTGCAGCCTTCACCCTAGTCTCCTCTGAGCTTTCTGGCTCCAAGAGTTAAAATTCAGGAAGCCAAATATTAAAAAAAGAATTAAGCTTCTGAAGTTACCTAACCAAACTTGAGTCATTCAGATGCCACCTGTGGGATTTGTTTTGCTATATCTATACCTGTGTGCTATTTTTACCTAATAAACAGCCTACTCATGTTGAAATTAAGTCAATGTATTTTAAACAGGAAACTTTGTATCACTACTATAAATAGAAAACAACATCACAAAGATGAAATAAATGCTAAGTGTAAAAATAAATACAAAAACAATTAGGTAGGTTATTTTTCACTCCTTGGGTTTTGTTCTACACAGATTTGCTTACAGAGTTTTATATTATCTTGGTAAAATATACATAAAAAGGGATAAGCAATTAAAATGCAATTAAATACAGATTTGTAAGACTTTTGACCTTTACATAACTATTAAAGAATTAAAATGTGTTATGCCTATGTACCAACTTTCCACAAGGAATGTAAATATTATCTGCTACATACATGTACTAATAAACTAAAATTTAAAAAATAGAGAAAAAAATGAATTTCCAATTGGAGAAGAGAGGCTTTTATACAGCCACAACAAGAACAAAATAAATACAATGAGACCAGAAACAGTTCTAGGTGGATGCGTTTGCCAGCGAAGGCAGTGACCCAAGCAAGGGCTCTGAGTTATGAGAGAGGAGGGAGAGAGGTCTAAAGATAAGCCCTCAACCAGTGGCGATTTGCCCTCTGCATTAACTGGATGGGGGGGGAGGTAGACAGGAGTGGCCTTTTCACCATGTGATTGGAAGGTGATTTTTTTTTCCCCTCAGGACTGTGGTTTGAACTCAGGACCTTTGTACTGAGCTTAGTAAATTGCTAAATTGCCAAGGCTGGGCTTAAATTTGTAATCCCCCCCTGCCTCAGGCTCCCATAGTGCTGGGATTACAGGTGTGCACTTCCACACACAGCATGATTGGATATTTCATAATGCCATATTGATCTCAATAATTTTGTGTACCATCAGCATATTCTCCACATTTTGAGAATCACCAAGGTGATTTGGGAAGAAAAATCCTTTAGAATTCTCTCCTTTCCCACTAGAGATGTGATGGTTATGTTAAAGGATGTTTCTGCTTGGAGCTATCTGGCCATGGACTGAATCCCCTTAAAACGTGAGCCAAATAAAACTTCCTTTAAGTTGTGGGTGTCATTGTGTTCAACAACAGGAAAGCTAACTAATGTAGTAGGTTAGCAACACAGTGCACTATAGAGCATTAGTTGTTTCCTCTTCTGATTGGGGAGATATGGTTCACTGTTGCTACCCAGCACCTTGGGAGGGTATCATAGTTGCCAGCCTGAAAAAAGATCCTAATCTAAAGTATGACGTATATTTTGTACTGAGTGTATATCACTTTTGCACCACCATAAAGTGGAAAAATCTTAGACTGTTATAGACGGTGGACTGTGTTTAGAAAGTTCTCTCAGAAATGCCATGGTTTGCTCTTCTTTTATTACAAATTTTAGTTGACAAATAATACAGTAATTAGTTACATTTTTGGGCTGCCACCTGATGTTTTGATACATGTGTATATTCTAGGATGAATAAATCAAGCTAATTAACACCTTCATCTCCCTACATCCTTACATTTTATGCAATAGATTTCAAAAATTTATACTTCCTGCCAAGTTGGGATTTCTACCCTCTTAATGTTCATGGCTATGCACAAAGCTCAGTCTCTCCAGGACTTGGATTTTAGACCTCTGAAATCTTCAGAATTGTCACATCTGGGTCCCTGGGGATGGCCAAGAAGGTGTGCAAGGAGTGTCAGGGGTGCCATCAAGGAGACATAAGGGTTAGATTAAGGATTAGATTAACTCGGGGGGGGGCGACAGAATTGTGAATGAGGATGATGTTACCTTTTTATGATATCACTTGCCATCTATGATGATTAATCATGAAGTTTCCACTTGAATAGATTAAGAAATACCTAGCAGATTAATAAAGTTCTGGGTGTCTCTGTGGATGATCTAGACCAGCAAATCCTAAGTGATCCGCCCCAGAGGTGGGTGGCCCCAAACAGTAGGCTTGCATCCTGGCCAGAAACAGTAGGGGAGAAGATTCAGTCTTCACCCCTGTCTTCGGACATTACTCTCCAATTTCCTCAGCCATTCAGTGCAGACTTCCATGAATGACTAGTTGCATAGTGAGCTGTCAAGCCTTTGATCCCTCTTGTTTGGAAGCTTCTGTCTTCTTGAGTTGAGCGTCTACTGAATTCTCTGGCTCTCCTGCATGCAGAAGGCCATGGTGGAATTTCAGTGTTTTCTTTCTTTAACCAGGAATCAAACTCACAGCTTTGTGCTTGCCAGGCAAGCACTGCACGGCTGAGCTATCTCCCTGGCCCCGCTTCAGTTTTCTCAAATAAAAAATGAAGTAGGAAACCTTGGGGCTCCTGGCTTCCTCTTTCAGACCATAGCCCTGCTCTTTGCTCACGTGGCTTCCTCTGCTTTGAATGTCTCCTTGCCCTTTGCTATTTCTTCACAGTGGGTCTCAGGCTTATTAACTTCTTCTGTAACCTTTCCTGAAACCCCCTTTCCTCTGAGGGTTTTTGTATCCGTTCTGCACTCCAGCACCTTCTTCGTCTGCACTGAGGTTGCTTATAAACAGTATTCATCATGAGTTGTTGAAATTCATCAGGGCAGGACCTGCTTGGGACTGATGCTCATTTCCTTGAGGTCCAGCAAGATTTAGTAGATGGGGAGTGTGGGCTGGCACAAGGCCTTGGGGAGCAGTGGGCCCTTCCCTTCTCCTCACTCCTCTGTGGAGTTGCTTCTGGAGGCCACCTTGCAAACGTCCTTCTAGGAACCGCTTCTTTCCTCCCCACAGTGAAAGGAGCCTCAGAGAAGGCATTCTAGCATCCGCTTACTTTGTTTCTATTTCCCTGGAGTTTCCCAGCCCCACCCCTTTGCTGACTGTATCAGTTCTGAGTCAGGTGAGGGAATCCAGCAGGGAAATCTTCAGTGGAATACGCCTACCGTGCAGCCAAGGAGGGGAAGAATGGGCAGGTGGAAGGCCTGAGCTCAGGCTGTTGGTTGGTGCCCTTGCCCAGGAGTGGGCAGCCCTGCTGTGTAGAACATTCTGTTGGTGCCCTGTCCAGCTCCCCTTCATCCATCTCCAAGCTGCTGTGAATGGGAGCTGCTAACAGCTCTCAGCTTTTCAGGGAATCGTCTTCAGGGAAGTGTCCTTGGCAGCAGGGCCATTTCTCCTAGGAGGTCATGCTGTCTCATCTGTGCAATGGCACAGGGAGTGACTGACATCTTAGGTGAGTCAGACTGAGAAGATCCCTGTGGCTCAGTGAATTCTCCAGAGCCAGCACTTGGGGCCACCTGACCTGAGGCTATGCCCTTGCTTAATTTTCCATTGACCCGGTTATTTCCTTCCTGCTTCTCTTACGGGCCCTCCGTCAGTGAGTCACGGTCTGCAGTTCCTATCCTAACTCTGCTCCTAAGAGATGGAGCCTCAGCCACAGGACTGATGTCACTGGGGAGACCCATGCTGCTTTGTGTTGGAGGTCACTGAATGGCCCCATATGAGTTTACAATCTTAGTCACTTGTCGCTGGGACAGAATAGCTAACACGACAATTTAAAGGAGGATTGCTTTATTTTGGATCACAGTTTAAGTCCATGATCGACTGACTCCAAGGCAGAAATGACATAGCAGAAGGGCCTTGGGAGGAAATCTGTTTTGCTCCCAGCAGTCAGAAAGTAGAGAGAGAAGGGAGAAACTGAAGACAAGAATACACACTTCCAGGTCGTAGGCCCAGCAACCCACCTCCAACCAGGTCCTACCTCCTCATGCACATTGCACTATGAACTGATCCGTGTTGTGTCCCATGATCCAGTCACCTTCCAAACACTTCCGGCTTTTTGGAGGACATTTCAGATTTACACCATAGCAGTTGATGAAGGGAAGAGACCTGCATTCTCTATGGGTGACAGAGAAGGAATGAGGTTGTCCTCGTCAGCTGCTGTGTTAGGACCAAGTTTCAATCCTGGCCAGATATCTTTCGGCTACGTGTCCTTGGGTAGGACAGTTTCTCAGCTTCTCTGTTTGCAAATGGAGCTAATAAAGGAATTTATATATAGGGTAGTTAAGAGGATTCACTAAGATAATTCATGTCAAGAGTTTAAGAGGATGCATGGGGAGTGCTATATGATGTTACTATTATTATTACGGATGTTATTACTACCAGTACCGCCACCATTTCAAATGCAGCTACAGAGAGAAAATTGCCTCCTCTTTGGAGAGCCATTCTCTGTTTTGAATCAAGAGTCTTCAGTATGTTCCTATTCTTCTAGTCAGTAGTTTCCAAACTTGGAATTTAGCCCCAGGGAATAATCTGAAATATAGATAAGGTTTTATTCATCTATGTCTCATGACAACATCACTTACAATAGGGAAAGAAAGGAAATAACTGTTCAACTACAGGGCAAGTACTTTTTAAATTTGTTTTTTTAAATTTTAAAGATAGAAACAAAAACATAATAACACACATACATTTACAAAATAACACAAAACAATACAAACAATACAGAATTTCAGACAAGGTGATAGGAAATTAACAATGGTTGTTGTATTACATATTGATTTCTTCAACTTGGTTATTCAGGTAAACAAATACAGACATGTAAGAATGATCAAACAATTAAACATTAACTGTTCCTTTCAATAAAGCAAGAGAAGCCAGTAGTACAACCATGTTCGCTATCCTGTGTATATGTACATATGTATAATTTTCCCCTTCTTTCTTTTCTCTTTTCCCTCATCCCAGTTGTTCTTTACTTTTGAGCAGTTTCCTTTCATTTCTACAAGGCAAGGTTGAATTTGTACATGTACCATGGCCCTTGCTCTCTTCAAGCAGCTCTGCTGTTCCTGGAGGCTCAAAGACATGGTGGCCCAACTTGTAATGCAGGAAGGTCACGAGTTTGCGGCCAGCCTGGGTAACTTAGGGACTTAGCAAGACCCTGCCTCGAAAGAAAGAAAGAAAGAAAGAAAGAAAGAAAGAAAGAACAAAAGAAAGAAAGACAAACTAGTGATATGGCTCAATACAAAGGCCCTGGGTTCAATCCTCATTGGGGGAAAAGAAAGGAGAGGGTGGGATTCTGAAAAATTGATAAGAATCCTGTAGGCAGAAAGAGGTGGAGCTAAGTCAGCTCAGTCTTACAATCTAGAATGAATACTTTGCATGTGGCTAGACATTGTGCTCTGCACTGGGGTCTCACTTGGGGGACCATGAAAGACTCCCCAGAGGAGGCTGTTCTCTGAGGAATTGTGTCTCTTTGTCCAGGTCATCGAAAAGAAGATAGAGGACTTTTGGCCAAAAGAACCTTAGGAAATGTAATTCAGTTGTTTTGCTTTTCAGTCCTGCGCTCCAGCATTTACCACACACCTGAGTAGGTACGTGTGTGCAGGTGACCTTTGACATATCTTCTAAACTCCAATTTATGATAATTTCTCCAGGTGCTTCTCAATTCTAGCCTTCCAATCACCATGGTAACCTATAAGACAAAAAGGGTGGGAGGAAAGCTTTTTGATCTTTTTTTGCCTGGGCCTTCGTGGGATCCTTTGATATTCTCTGGGTCCCAACACCATCATGAAGTCCACTATTGTGCATTCAATACCCTGGTTACCAGATTGTACACCTCTGTAGTGTTTGTACCTATCTCAGAGATGTAAGAAACAATCAGAAATTCTAAGTCAATAGCAGGCGATCACAGGGGCAGATTATGTTTTTCAAAGATGGCTGCAACAGTATCCCCAGCCTATGCCCCAGAACCTTACTGCCTCATGGAAACTTACATCTTTGTGTTCTCCTTGTGAATCTGGATGACCTTGGTGACAATTGATTGGGGCCCTGGCCAACTGAGCAAAGCAGAAGTGATGGTACGTGCCTTCCAGGGCTGGTTCATGACAATGTCATACACATCTGCACTGTATTGACTCTTGGAAACAGCCACCACGCTATGAGGAAGCCTGAGTGTCCTGTGGGGTCCTGTTGGAGGAGGGATGACCTCCCTTACCCAAATCCTGGCTAAGCTTCCAGTTGAGAAACAGTCTGGACTCAGCAGCATTGGCGTTATGTTCTTGCCCTTGATCTAACTCCTCTAGCACGTGCTGTGTGGAATCTAGACGAGCTGCTTCTCTTGAGCCCTAACTAAATTGCATGTCTGTGAGTAAAATAGATCACTGTGGTTTTAAGGCATCAATTTTTGAATGTTTTATTACAGGGCAAGAGATTATCAAAACAAATGTATACTCCTGGAAGGTTATTTTGCTTTGTGGATGGAGAATACTCACTAAATTTCTACCCTTCTGCATGCATTTCTAATTCTATTTTAAAATTAGACCTCTTTAGGATTCTAGATAGCACTCAGTCTAGGGACTTGAAGACTGTGTTGAAGTGGAAAATGATGAGAAATAGTCGGTGCAAGCACAGGAACTCCTTTGGCAAGGGAATTTGGGGGACACAGAATAGGCACAGGATGATAACAGGCACCTCTGGAGTGAAAGAGGAGGACGTGCAGAGAAGCAGAGGATGAACAGTACGGGTCAGCTGGAAACACGTCTTGCAGACCCAGATGCAGATACAGAATATCACAGGAGCTAGTGACTTGTGCCAATCATATAATTGACTCAAATGGGGCTAGTTCCTCATTCTGGGCTTGCTGACCCCAGCATAGACTCTTCACCACTATTTGGAGATCCAATATAAACTGCCTTAACTGGCAGCTTCCTGAAAAGCCCTGAGATAACGAGGGACAAGAGTAGCCCTGGTTTCTAGTTTAAAATGCCTGCTTCCCACTATGTTGACCAAATAACGTATTATTTCTCCAAGTCTAAGTTTTCTCATTTAACAAATAGGGCTGATAGTAACACTTTGTGCCTTATGAGGTTTTTATGAGACACTTTAGCAGATCACAAAACAATGAACATAAGACATTTAGCAGGTAGTAGATGTGCAGGAAATGTAGCTGTTCTCACATTTGGAAGAGGCGGTCAGAGAAGAAAGGTGCAGGAGCAGCAAGTGAGAATGATTAGCCTTATAAGGATGTCTGTGAGATGAGAAGCAAAATTATTCTTTGATTCTTCTGTAAAGATGCTTTTCTAGGCTTTAAAGATACTTGGAAGTTGAGAGGGGGTGAACTATGGCCTTTCATAGAAGAAATGAACCCCACATCGCAACCCTAACCAGATTCTTAACCCTAACCCTAACTCTAGCCCTAACCCAAACCCTAACTTGAACCCTAAACCTAACCCGAACTCTAACCCTAACACTAGACTAACCCTAATCCTAGACCTAGCCTTAATGCTAACTCTAACCCTAACACCTAACCCTAACCCTAAATATAACCCTAACCCCAAGACAAGCTTGAGATCTAGCCCTAGCCCAAATCCTAAACCCAACTTTTAATCTAATTCTTGCTCTAGACCTAGCACTGACTCTAACCCTTAACCCTTAACTCTAACACAACACTATCCTAAATCCTAACCCTAAATACAAAACTAGCCCTAGTCTTCATGCAAACTCTGGTGCTGAGTCCAAATCAAATGCTAGCCCAAATAAAATCCTCACCCTGGCCTGAACCCTAAATGCAACCCTCAGCCTAATTCTTGCCCTAGCTCTAGCCCTAGCACTAACCCTAACACAACCCTGAACCTATCTCTAGCTCTAGCCAAACCCTAACCTAGCCCAAACCATGTTCATAGCCTTAGCCATAGTTCAAATTCTAACAGTATCCTTAACCCTAACCCAAATGCTAACCGTAGCCCTCAACCTAATTCTAGCTTAGACCTAGCCCCAAACTTAACTCTAACTTAGCCCTAGCCTTACCCCTAGAATTGATCCTAACTCCAACTCTAACCCTAATCATATCCCCGAACCTAACACTAATCAGAGCCCTGCTCTACCTCGGGCCATAGTCCAAAACCTGACCCTAGCCCTAGCCCTAGATTTAACACAAGCCTTAGTCCTAATTGTAACCCTAAACATCCCCAACTCTGGTCCTAACCATAAACCTAGAGATAATAGTAACTGTAGGCCTTCCCTTAATGATAACCCTAACCCCTAAACCTAAGCCTGATGGTAACCATAGCCATACTCTTATCACTAGCCCCAGCCTTAATAAAAAACCCACCCCTAATCCTAGCCTTAACCCTTACCCTAACCTAACCCTAGCACTGCCCTTACCACTAACCCTAACCCTAACCCTAATCCCTAAACCTAACACTAACATTAACCTTAGCCCTTACTGTGGCTCTAGCCCTAGCTTTAGCTGAAGGGTTAGGCTGTAGCCCTAACCTTAATCCTAAACCTCACAACCCTGACTAACCCTAACCTTATCCCTGTTGGTAGCCCTAACCTTAACCTGGAACCTAGCCTGGGTGAGGTGAAGCAGGTGAAGACACTCATCTCTACTGAGTGAGTGCATAAACTCTACCACCTTCTCTTCTTTCCCCTGTGACAGAGGCCTTGTGATGTTTTACAGGCTGGTGTTGAACACTTGGGCTCAAGGGACGTTCCTGCCTCATTCTTTTGAAGTGAGGACTACTGACGTGCACTGCAGACCGCTGCACCTGGCTTCCACAGGCCCTTCTTTGTCTTCCAGGTCTTCCTCTTTTCCCTTTTAGCTACAGAGCTGTCTTGGGGCTGTTCTTCCTTAGGGACAGCCTTATTAGCAAGGTGTGTATAGGTCAGCTTTCCTGCTACAGGAGCACAATATCTGACACTGTAACTTTTTTTTTTAATTTTTAAAAGTAAAAGAACAAAAACACTAACAAACATACACGCAGTGGCACAAGAACATTACAAAGACCGAACTACAGGTGGCAGGTGATCGACAATGCTACCCATTTCTCTTTTTTTTTTTTATTTTTTCCCGGTACCAGGGATCGAACTCAGGACCTTGCGCTTGCCAGGCAAGCGCTTATGCCACTGAGCTATACCCCCAGCCCCCATGGTGATCGACAATGGTTGTTGTATTACACGTTGGTAGCTTCAAAGTGTATACTCAGGACAATACAAATAGACATACAAGATTGATCAAACAACTTATCATCAATAGTTTCCCACATCAAAATGACATGAGACAGCAGTGCAACCATGTCAGCCATCCCGCACATACACACATACATACTCAGCTATCCCCCTCTTCCTCCTCTCCTTCCCTTCATCCCGATTGCTCTCTACCCTTGAGCAGTCTCCCTTCATACCTCCCAATCTGTATTCTCACCTCCAGGATCCTACACTAATGATACTATATGCTGTTTGCACATGTACATCTGGTTTACCTCACTTATGAGTATGGTCTCTAATTGTGACCATTTGCCTATAAAAGCCCCTAGATTGTCTTTCTTTACAGCTGAATAATATTCCACTGTGACACTGTAACTTAAAGAGAAAACGTTTATTATTTTGACTCATAGTTTCAGAGGGTACAATCCATGATTCTAAAGCACAAACATCATGCCAGAAAGATGTGACAGAGGAAAGCTGTTCAACGTATGGCAGCCAGGAATTAGAGAGAGGACGGGGACAGAATGCTCTCCAAAGCCATGCTCCCAGTGACCCAACGTCCAGTGAGGCCCCAACCCCTAAAATCACATTCAGCTATGAACTCATCAGCCGGTGAATCCGTGGATGAGCGTAGCACCCCCACAGTCTAATCACATTCCAGAAGTCCTCACTCTGAGCACAGCAGCCTTTTGGGAGACATTTCAGATCAATCTCCTAAGAGTCAGTGTTTCAGGGTTTGCTCTTCATGTAACATAAACAACTCAGGTTACAAAGTTACCCAGGCTGAAGTCCCAGCTCTTGTCACTCAGTGGTTGTGTGACAGTGGTCAAGGGACCTACTCTTTCTGAACGCTGATTTCCTCATCTGGAAGAGAGCAGAAGTAATTCTGCCCTGGGATCATCCCAAAGGCACACAGCGCCCGGCACACCCTTGCCTCTCGAGTTTCTTCCCTTCCAGCCTCTTGCTCCCTCTTCTGGTCCCCAGGAGGAAAGGAGAAGCCTTCTGAGGCTGAGAGGAAGCACTTGACGATTGTGCGGGCTGGGTTTTTACCCTGCTTTCTCTTCTCTCTCTTCTTGGCTATTGATTGCAGCAATACCTGTAATTTTTGCTTCTCAAAAAAAAAAATCAATACTTCATTAGCTAACACCTTTCCTAGCTGCCTAACACAGGCGGCAGTCAGGGGCTTTGTGGGCTACACGACCAGAACTGAGCTGGGTCTTAGCAGAAGACACCTGTCTCTGGGGCCCAGGCTGCTAGTGTAAACTGATGAGCTCTGTGCTGCCGCTGCCACTGCTGCCTCTCTTTGCCCCTCAGCTGGAACTCTTGCCAGCACAAAGAAACAGCTGCAGAATCAACTCCTCGAGAGAATTCACTCATTCAACAAATATTGATCTAGTTCATCTTCTGAAGGAGAATGGATTTGGTGTGAAACAGGAGAGGGTTCGGCTCCTAGATCAATTTTGCCTGGTTGAGTATCTATTGGACATGTGCCTGGCATGCAGTAGGCACCTGCTGCATACATATCCCATGATGGGACATATTCTTATGACTGGCCAGGTGCACTATGTCTGTGAACCCTCAGTTTTTAAATCTCTGAAATGGGCATAAAAGAATCTCTGTCACATGGTCTCTCTGTATTAGGAGATGCTTAAAATGCTGCACAGAGCTGGCCCATTTGGCTCTCTATAAGCAGTGACCATGATGGGGAATTGAAATCGGCCCTGATTGGCAGCAGAGAGCTATTTCCATCCGGAATTGTATTATACCTTCGCCTCACCACTTCTGTGGCCAGTAATCCAAATTGTTTTTTCTCCCCCCTAATTACATCCATTTACTTTCTCTTTCTTTTGTTACATAAGCTGAGATATTAGACTCATTGGCTGGGAAGGCTGAATTCTCTTCTAATTATAAGAAAAATAGCCTTTTCTTTCTTCCATTAGTCCTAATGGAAATTAGCTGCATAAATCTCCCAGTGTTGGGGTGAATGTCTAGGCCTCCCAGAAGCACTGGCACACACAGGCTTTGCCAGGAAGCTGGTGTGCCCCTCTCTGCCACATGGAGGCTGGAGGGTGGTTTTGGAGTAGGGTAGATTAGAATTTGAATCCAGTAATGAGGTGTGACCCGGGGCATGTGACCACCCCACTTTCCCAGGGCTGGTTTTCTCATCTAATGTGGCCTGATGACTCTCTCTCACAATATTGCAGTAAGATTTCCTGCTCTTCTAGGATTATAGGGCTTGGAAGGGGGATTCTCTTGATATGAGAACTGCTTCTCTTCTTTTCCAGCTGTCTCAGGCAGCGCTCCCATGAAGCTGCCTATCTGGGAGAAGGGACCATTCTCCTGGCATTCAGCTGTGTCCTCTGGAGTCTGCTATTGGGACTGCCAAGAGGGCACGTGGCTCTTGGTCCACTATTCAGTTGGGCCCTTCCCTGCTTGGTGTTTGGGTAGATAAGTATGGGTTGTGATTTCTGGACTTGATTTTTATCTGTCGTTTTCCCTAGTCCACAGTGTCACTCTGTGCACCTCTTTTCTTCATGCCTAAGCGATCCTCCCAGAAGAGAAACCAAGTCTCCAAGCACGCACTGGAGAGAGACCCTTAGAGCTAAGAGCTCACTGCTCACATTCAGCTCCTGAACAAACATGAAGGAGAGACAGTGCAGTCCTGGCTTAAGTAGAAGGGGTGAGTGGTGGTGGGCTTGGCAGGTAAGAATAATCCAATTTCTGCCCACCCCCTTTGAACTGCTGGGCCACAGAATGTCACATAAACTCTCCATGTATAATAATATTTTATCCTCTGTGGTCCTGTGGAGCATCCTAGCTCTCGTTCCCAGCCTCCGGACTTTGAAATGAGGCAGTGATACAGAGGGGACCTCAGGGCACCAGGAAGAGTCCCGGGGAGTGGTGACATTTTGGGTCTGCAGCCCGCATCTCCAACACCACACTGTAGTCTCCAGTGGGAAGGTTTGATGTTGCAGAGTCCTAACCATGGCTTTCAGCCAGGTCCTGTGTATAGCTGGAGGCAGAATGGGAGACACACCTGGACGCCCAAGCTTTTCTTCTTGAGGAGGGAAGGGCTGGGGTCTCTGAACACATAAATGGAGGAGGAAGTGAATGATACACACAACATAGAATAAAGGAAAAAAGAACGCAAGAAATGAGGGGGAGAATGCTCAGAAGAGGAGGGTAGGGGTAAGGAGAAAGGGAGAAGAGCACCCCTCATTGTGTTGTATTTTCACAGAGGGCTCTGCCTGTGCGCCACAGCTGGGTGGGGGGAGACTGGACTCCCTGTGAACTGTGCCTCTGGTCTTGCAGGTGCCGGTGAGAGGACCTGGTCACTGCTATTGTTCCCTTTCATGCAGACTACATGGAAAGGCCTTTAGGTCAAGGAATTGCCCACTGGGCTCAAAGCCACCAGCTAGGCACCTTGCAGCCCTGGCCCTGGATCTTCTGAGGGACAGAAGCAGCTTCGTGTGCACAGCAGGTACGGTGGGGGCGGGGCTGAGCAGTGGGCACCGCCTTCACTGGTTGCTCCATCCATGCCCCACCACCCTTTCCCGCAGAGCTCTGGGAAGAGGAAATGAGATTCTAATGATGCTATGATCTTGGTGGGGAGGGTTTGTGAGCCTCCTGCAGGAAGCCCGAGCCAGAGCCAGGCAGAACCGCCATGGGAGAAATGCAACTTCTTTCATTTCCGGCGGGATTTCAGTGGGAGAGGCCGGACTGGGCCATGGGAAGAGCAGAGTCTAGAGTCAAGGGGACCTAGGGCTGGGATCCTGGCTGTGCCATTTTCTGGCTCTGTGGGGCCCTCTCTGAATCCCAATTGCTTCACTTGTCAAAGGGGAACATAGTAAAAGTGAATCTGCTGACATTAATGGAATCAGCACTGTTCCTAGTGCTTTAGGGCATTAACTCTAACTTAATTCTCATAACAGCCTGTTCTGGTGCCTAATGCTGTGAAACTTGATGGCTTAAAATATCAGATGTCTTGGTTACTTTCTTGTCACTGACACACAGTTCTGACCCCGCAACCGTATGGAGGAGAAGTGTATTTTGGCTCACAATTTTTAGAGATTCCAGCCCATAGTCAGTTGACTCCAAGGTAGAGAGGCACAGCATGGGGCATGCAGAAGAGAAGAGCTTATGGTATGGTGGTGGGAAGGGGAGAGAGAGAGAGACAGAGACAGAGACACAGAGAGACATAGACAGAGACACAGAGATAGAGACACAGAGACAAAGAGACAGAGGGAGACAGAGAGATACAGAGACACAGAGAGAGACAGAGAGAGAAAGAAAGAGAAAGAGAGAAAGAGAGAGAAGAAAGAAGATAGACCCTTTCTAGGTCATGTCCCATGACCCATCTCTTCCAATCAGGCTTCACCTCCCAATCATATTTGGCTATAAACTCATAGTGGACTCATCCACTGATAAGTATCACACCCCCATGATCTAATCACCTCCCCAAATCCCTGAATATGAGCTCATGAAGCTTTGGTGGGGCATCTAGATATAAACCATAACATTCTGACCCTGGCCCCCAAAAGACTCATGCTCATTCCTTTATGGAAAATGCATTTAGTCCATCTCTAAGAGTTGCCAAATTCCTAATAGTTTCCACATTGCTCAGAAGTCCAAGTCCAGAGTATCTTGTGAGATTTAAGGCAAATTCTTAGCTGTGAGGCCTTGCAAAAATCAACACTATTCCATCATACAAAGAAATAGTATAAACATTTGCATTCCAAAGGGAGAAATAGGGAGGATATGAAAGGATAGGAGCAAAGCAAGACCAAAATCCAGCAGGGTAAACATTAAACCCCACAGTTCCTGGGCAAACTGTGGTGAGAAGTGAACCCCAAATGGTTGGTGTGGCCCTGTGCCTATGGTATTGCCAGTAATTGTTGCCCTCAAGGGTTTTCTCTTGGGCTGGTTTTGCTCATTCCTTGCAACTTTCCTACAATGTTCCACATTCTGAAAGGTGGGGAGAAGTTTCCCTGACTCCGATGCAGCAGCAAATGGAAACACTAAAATGGGATCCAGGATTTAAAGGCAGATTTATTAACATTGACTGACCTGACCAGGAATCATTCCCAAAGTATCAAGCCCCAATCTCTGATAGTCTATGACTTATATTGGGTTTGCAAGTAGAAGCACAGAAGCAGAGTATTTGGCAGTTATTGAAGGTGACATTTTATCTCATTATTACTGATTGGCCTAAGGGAAAATTACATTCTGTATGTTGTATACTAAGGCAAGTTCAAACCCTGGGCAAGCTCGGAGTTATGGCAAACACTTGGTGGAGGTAACATACAGGTTCAGGGTGGAGCGGATTTGATAAGGGAAATATACACTTGTGGAAAGCAAATCTGCTCAGGGGGTTAGCTGGTTACAGGCTGGCACAGGACCTCAGAAATAAAAATTTGACTCTCTATTTTCCTCTTAATTCTCTCCTCTTTTTATAACTCTTGACAGTTCTTTATTTAGTGCTATATTGTCATTTCCATAAAATGGTAGAGAATTTAGAACAATTGTAGGGTCATCACCTCTGCCAGATATAGAGCAGTATAGGGTTTTACTAGCAGGCACCTCATAATAAAATGGGGGTGAAGATCTGAGACTAAGCTGGCCTTCCTGAGGAAGTGCAAATGAACACTAACAGAGATTTGTAACTCCTGTAAGGATTTGTTTCCTGTTGCTGCCAATGGTTTCAAACAGGGTGGCCAGCCTTTTGCCAGTAGGTCCAGGTCTTTGACAGATAGCAATAGGTCTTTCCCAGGGTCTGATCTGCTGAGTTAAGCCCCCTAAGGCTATGTGTCTTTTTTCATCTACAGACGGGTGGAAGGACCTAGTCATGTCAGGAATGCCAGGGGCTGGCTGTGGAGAGTACCCGCTTTACAGCCTGGAAGGATTGGGTTTGGCCCATAGTCCAGTCTGGAGGTGTCTGTTTCTCTTTATTTCCTGACGTCATGTCATACAGAAGTTTTGCCATTTCAGCAAATCCTGGAATCCAAATTTAGTGAAATCCTGCAGCCCCCAGGAATTCTGAGCTCTGTCTTATTGTTAGGCCTTGGGATGGAGCAGAAAACCTCCTTTCTTTCTGGCTCCAGTCTCCTGAATCCCTTTTCTAGACTGAAGCTGAGATATCATACCTTAGACTTACAGAGTTGAGCATTTTTGCAGAATACTTTATATCCGGTTGTCAGTAGATGCTGAGGGAGGGCTTGTGTTCCTTTCCAGCAAGCTGAGTGTTTTGGGCTGCAGAGCAATAGGTCACCTACGTCCTGTAGCAGGGTGTGGCTGCAGTTAGCTTGAGGGACTGGGCCAGAGCAGCAGCAAGGGCCTCCTGGAAGAGGGCAGGACAGTCTTTGTAGCCTTGTGGCAAATGGCTCCACGTGAACTGGCTCTTTCAGCCTGTCTCTGAATCTTCCCGTTCAGAGGCAAAAAGGGTTGGCTTATGGGAGCCACCTGAAAGCAGAAGAAATCATCTTTTAATTCTGTACATATAAACCAGGTGGCATCTGGAGGTAGCAATCCAAGAGAGGTGTTTGTGCTGGAAACCGCAGAGTGCAAGGCAAAGGCTGCATTTTTGATCGTGCACTGGCCATTAATCCCCATTGGGCTTCTCTACCAGGAGGATAGGGGTGTTCCAAGGTGATTGACAGTCATTAGGATCTCAAATGGTGTGGCTGGATGCCTGCTTGTGCTTCCTGTGACATAGGATATTATCTAACAGCAATGAGGTTTGAGGGGAGCAGAATTCAGTCACTATAGCAGCATGGTTGATGGCCAGGCCTGAAAGAGAGTCTTTGGCTCATACCTTGGGGAGGAGTAATTTTAGAATTTCAGGGTTACGTGTTTTTTTTTTTTTTCTGGTACCGGGGATTGAACTCAGGACCTTGCACTTGCCAGACAAGCGCTTATGCCACTGAGCTATACCCCCAGCCCCTAATTTCAGGGTTATGGTCATCTGTCCTAGGTTGATGCTGGGACCTTTGTTCCTCTCAGGGAATAGTCAGAGCAAGGACCAACTTTGAAGGTGCAGCGTTAAACGCGAGGGAGGCTGACTGGCTTGGTGCAAAGGAGATGGTCACTTTTAATCTGGAGAGGAGGTCTCCTCCCAGAAGTGGTACGGGGCATCCTGGCAGATACAGGAATTTATGTTTGGTGAGACATCCTCCCAGGTTGCAAGTTCATGCCTGGCAGAAGGGGGTGGTGAGAGCCAGGAATCAGAGTTGCCCTGGTGATGATGACTTTTTTCTGGCTGAGGGGCAATAAGTTAGCTGTCTACCAGAAAAGTCATAGCTTGGCCTCTAATATGGATGTGGACTATGGGCTACCAGTGACTCAGCTGAAGGAGGGAGCCAGGTCTGGCCTAGTCTGAGCCCGTCAAACTGACGAAAGGGTTGTCATTTGATCCAGGTTCATGCTTTTAAGAGTCCTTATCTTCTAGTTTGAATGCGCATTTAGTTTTCTAGTGTCCGTGACCCTTATAACTCGAATATTGGCCTTTGGCCAGAGGGTACTGTCATCTATCAGACTGGATTTTCTTGTGGATATCAGGTTCTTCCTGTGCAATGAAGGCCGCATTTACCATCTGTAGATTTTCTGGGGCTTCAGGGTCAAAGAAGCGTAGACCCTATAGGCTTTACAGAGTCTTTCATAAAAGTCTGAAGGGCTTTTATTAGGCTTCTGGGTAATAGTAACGACTTTTGACGTATTGACGGTCTTTTCTCCCCCGCTTTAATGTCTCTGGGAAGCACTTGGCTGGATTGATTTGTTTCTTTTTGCTGAATTTTGTGCTCCTAAAGAGGGCAACCTTTGGGAAAGGCCAAGGCAACCCATTTGTCAGGGCTGACAGCCCATGGAGGAATCTCTCCCTTTAATCAGTTTTTTTCTCAGTCAAAATCCAGCAACATTTCTGTGTCAAACAGAGTCAGAAGGAGTTGCTGACAGTCACCCCCAGTGGGCACAGAAGGTTCTGGGATGGGGAGGGCCTCTGTGGCCAAAGGTCAGCAGTGACTGATTGGCCTCTCTAGAGTTGGGGCTGGAGAGGTAGGCTGGCTTGGGCTGGTGGGTGGAACTGGAACTGGCCTCATTGACTGAAAGTAGACAAGTTGGGAGCAGTCGGAAGGAGGACCGTGCTGGTGGAACTGCAGGTTTTTGCAGGAGGTGTGGGCTGTGGCGGCCAATAAGGAGTGATTCATCTGCCAAGGTGGAATTTGCAGAAAGAATGGATCTTTATTCAGACACAGGGAGTCTTGTTTAGATGCATAGCCTTTCATTTTACATCCATAAACACCAGAAAATCTCTTTCTAAAATTCTTGAGCCTGTAGTCAGGGACTGTGGGTTTGGACTAGCTGGATATCATTTCTGACTCCCTACATGTGTGTGGTGTACCCTTGAATGGTGGTACAGCAGACAGAAGTAGGGATATCCTCTAGGGTGGACCACTCAGATGCTCGCCTTGCTGTGCCCCTCAAGGAGTATTTCAGTATGACTTAGCTAAGGGGAGTGTGAGGACTCCATTATGCCATATGTTGATCACCACAGAACCACAGGTGAAGGCCCAATCAGACACTGCAACCAGTGCTTTCCAGTCTTGGTAACCAGTGCTTTCCAGTCTTGGTGCACAGATGGAGTCATCTACTGCTCACACTGTTCTTTCCACTCACACACTCACCAAGCATTCAGAGGATGAAACATTCCCCCCAAGACCATGGGGAGGCCTAACTAATGAGAGGTGCCCTTCTGCTCTAACTGAGCAGAAACAGACTGAAGCTGAGTGCTCTGGGGGTCCTACTGAAACCAGGCAAGCAGGCAGACTGCATCCTCCTCCCTTTAGGGTCTGATGAGCTGCAAGTGGTGAGCTGGGAATCCTCCTCCAGTCCTCTGAGGGACTTTGAGAAATCTCCTACCCATCAGGATCTGGAGAGGTCCCTGCTCCATCCGTGAGGGCCTTGGCCAGTGACCAAATAAGCAAGAATGGCCTGTTTTCCTGGGTGATGCACCCAAATGCAGCAGCAAACAGAAACATTAATATGGCACCTGGGATTTGGAGACAAATTTATTAACATTAACTGACCTGACTGGAAATCATTCTCAAAGTATCAGGACCCAATCTCTGGTAGTCTAGCACTTATATGAGGTTTGCAAGTGGGAATTATAGAAGCAAAAAGTATTTGGTGGTTATTGATTGGTTATATCTTATCTCATTATTACTGACTGGCCTCAGGGGAAATTACATTCTGTATGTTGTACGCTAAGGCAAGTTCAAACTCCAGGCAAGCTCAGAGTTATGGGGAATCCTGGGTTGAGGTAACATATGGGTTCATGGTGGGGTCGGTTAGATAAGGGAAGTATGCACTTGACACTGGAAAACAAATCTGCTCATGGGAGTACCTGGTTGCATGATGGCATTGGATCTCAGAAATAAAAACTTAATGCTTCATTTTCCTCTTTGCCACAACTCCTTCATTCTGCATGCACCTAAAACCAGGGCTATGTAGATGCTGCCAAGGTCTCCAACCAGAGTTCAAGCAGTAGCTGAGCCCTTTTTTTTGGAGACCAGGTCTCTCAGTGTAGTTTAGGCTGACCTTGAACTCACTATGTAGCCCAGGCTGGCCTGGAACTCACACCAATCCTCCTGCCTCAGCTTCCTGAGTGCTGAGAGTATAGGCATGCACCACCACACCTGGCTGCCCTTTCGTATCTTGTTGGGGGTTGCAGAGACCTCTAAGTGCCTGGATAGCTGAGCTCGGTGAACTGAATCCTGGGCAATCAATTTCCATTCCTTAGGTTGCTGCCATTCTGGCACATGTTGTCCTAGGGTTCTCTTCTCAGATGAAAATCTTTCACCTTTGCAATTTTGCAACTGCAAAAAGTGGGATCTTACTGGCTCCTTCCATTCATTCAAGCCATTTTTCCTGTTGATCTGTTCCAAAGTACCTGGCTCTTTTTAATGCTAATCTTTTTATCAACCAACTTCTCTTCTGTTGCATCTTTGGAGGCCCCAGCTTTACTGAAGCTTCCTTTTTAGCTCAACTGGAAACTTTTAAAATCATTCTTCTGGGCCATTTGCTCCTGATTCTCAAAGTAGAGCTGGCTAAAAGTCCCCAGCAGTACCTAAGACGCGGCATGAATATTTGCTTGCTTTGAAATTTCCTCTTCCAGATTAATTAGTCTGTTGCTCTTAATCTCAGTCTCTTGCAAAATCTCAGGACAGGAGTAAAATGTAGACACATTTTATTGTCAGAGCATAGCACACCTGGTGGGCAGTCCAATAGCCAATGGAGCCCGCTGGAAACCTACTGGGCCTGGGTTTTACTGGCCACATCTGCTCCTTTCTTCCTGCACTGGCAGGCGCATGCATGGTGTGTGTCATAAGCAATGAATGAGCTCTTAGTGGCTGGTATCATTTCTGTCTCCCTCTTTTTCCCCGTCTCTGGTCTGAATTATGAAGCATCAGCCTTACAGCTGTCTCCTCTGTCTGACCCGTCACCATAGCGTGGCTCTCCTATGTGCGGGAACGGGTGGAATTGCAGGTATCTTGGGTGGTGGCTGTGGATATCTCCCACCTGACCTTCTATGGCAAAAGTGCTGTTAGGGGCCTACACCACAGCTTTGGTTCCTTTCCTGGGTCAACTTCTTCATGTTCCATGTTAGAAACAGCTTATTAAAAAGCATATGTTAGTTTCCTAGAGCTGCCAGAACAAAGAACCACCAATTTGGTGGCTTAAACAAAAGTTTACTTTCTTCCATTTCTCCAGGGAAGAAGTGGGACATCAAGGCCATCAGCAGGGCTGATCCCCTTTAACGCTATAGGGGAGGATCCTTCTTTGCTTCTTCCAGCTGCTGCTGGCTCCTGGTGTCTTGAACCTGTCGAAGGTGGCTGTATGTGTCCTTTAGGTGCAATTCTCATCCAGCCAGGTCCTGCCAAGGACTGTTTACCTGGTGCCACACCCACACTCTTGTGTCTAATTGCCATAACTACCTGGCAGAGTTGAAAGATCTACATTGTGTTTTCTCCACTGTAAGTGGTCCAATGAATGCTGAGAGTGACACCACTTCTTCCCACAATGTGCCCACTAGTGTCCCGGTGAACTGTACCATGGAGCTGACCTAGCATTAGGGCTCAAAGAGGGCTGTGACCAGGATTCTGGGCTCTTAAATAATCCTCTCTCTCTCTCTGTATGGGGATTAAACCCAAGACTTTTTAATTGAGCTACATCACAGCCCTGTTTTTAATTTTTAATTAATTTTGTGACAGGGTCTTGCTAAGTTGCTGGATCACCCAAGTTGGGTTTGAACTTGTGATCCTCCTGCCTTAGACTCCCAGCATGCTGGGATTATAAGTGTGAGTCGCTACTTCCAGTTTGAGCTTTAGCTTCTGACTAGCACTCTTAGGGACTTCAGTGGAAGTAGAAGTGGAAATATTCTCAGGCTAAGGATAGTCTGAGCTGGTGGAAGACAAAGTCTGCAGGACTGCAGTGTTGCAGGACAGCTGACCCCAGCTCACCAGCAGAGTGGTATGGCTAGAGGTCAGCTGTTAGATACCAAACTCCTGCCACTGCCTGAGGCTACCACTCCAGGCAATGACAGGAGTTTGGCATCTAACAGCTAACCACCAGCCATATCGCTCTCCTGCCCCCAGCCCTGCAAGGATCTGATGGATGAGGCTGGCTGCAGCACCGTGAGGCCATCAGTGAGAGCTCTCAGCGGAGGCCTCTGCAAGCCCACTTCCTATGGGCTTGGTCTTTCTCTCTGACCACTGACCCTTTTATTTACTTTTCTGCTTTTGTAGAGCTCAAAAAAATACCAAAGCACTGTACCTGACATGTCCAGCGCTTGGAGCTGAGGAAGCTCTGAGGTCTCTTTCACTTCCTCCTGGCCTTCTGCTCTGCCCCTGTCTCCCTGGAAACACAGAGATGGTCTCCCTGACTTTCACTTATCTGCCTAAACACAGTTCCTAGAGTGGAGGCCAGTCATCCAGCGCCTCTGCCTGGAGTCTGTTAACCAGAGAGGAGGAACTTGC
Source organism: Dinomys branickii (assembly GCA_004027595.1). Lineage (NCBI taxonomy): Eukaryota > Metazoa > Chordata > Mammalia > Rodentia > Dinomyidae > Dinomys > Dinomys branickii. Next base: position 31,471 of record PVLD010006175.1, read on the forward strand.
ATTCTTAGAAAGGAGACTGAAGGTTGTAGCCCAGATCCCAGAGAGGCTTCTGCATACCCTGCCACCCACTGTCCCAAGGGCAGCCAGAAGAGACTGTGTCATGAACTTGCATAACCTTCCCCTTGTTATTCCATTTATTGTCAGTTTATTCCAGAAATCCAGCTAACGCGAGCTTCAGAGTACAGGCAAAATTTATTTATTTAGTTTTTAAATTATATTGGCACACCTTTGATATGCGTAATAATTGCCTCCATTGTAGGGAGTTTGTACCTATACACAGTGTATCTTGATTCTTCTTTTTTCCCTATGCCCCCTCCTCCCTTCAACCCTTCTTCCCTTCCCTGTTTACAAAGGTTTTGTTTCCATTTTTTTCTGTTCTATTCTCTTTTCATCCTTTTCCCTTCCTTCCCTTCTCTCGCTCCCTCCCTCGTTCCCCTTTGCATCTGAACATTTTCTTCCGACTTCCCAAGATCTATCGTCCATTTTGGTCCTTATTTACCCTTTTGGTTTCTCACACAAGAGAAACCATGTGATATTTAAACATGTGTTCAACGTATTTCACTTAAAAGTATGTTCTCAAGGTGCATCCATTTCCTAGCAATGCCTCAAGTTTAACCTTTGTGGCAGTGTAGTACGCCATTGTGGGTGAAAACCGTATTTTCTTTATCCATTCATCTGTTGACGAGCATTCAGGCTATTTCCAACATTTAGTTATTAAAAACTGTGCTGCTACAAACATGGTTGTGCATATATCATTGTGGTATGATGCTTTTAACTCTTTCAGGAAGACACCGAGAAGGGAAATAGCTGGGTCATAGTAAACCTATAGTTTTAGTTTTTTGAGGAATCTCCATACTAATTTCCACATTGGTTGTACCAATTTATACTCCTACCAACAGTGAGGAAGGGTTTCATTTTTTCCTACAGCCTCATGGGCATTTTATGTTTGTTGATTTCTTGATGCTAGCTATTCTCTCTGGAGTGATGTGGAATCTCAGTGTTGTTTTAATTTGCATTTCTCAAATACCACTGATGTTGACCATTTTTGTACATTTATCATACTTGACTCCAGGCCATCCTTGACCTAGACTGTTTGAGTGGAGAAGCCTGCTGTGATTGTGACAGGTTTTCCTTTACAAGTAATTTGTTTCCTTTCTCTGAGAGCTTCTAACATTCTGTTCTTATGTTTAATTTCTGGAATCTTGATTATTATGTGCCTTAGTGTATTTTTTTTTCCGCTCATGGCTAATTGGAGTTTTGTATGCCTTGCTTACTTGTATGTCAAATTCTTTTTCCATGTTGGGAAGATTTTTGCCATTACTTCTGTGAACAGATTTTTTTATGTCCTTTGTACTATCTTCTAATTTTTCATTGCTTTCAATCAGTCTTATGCTATTCTTCTTTGCATCATCTAGTAGCTGTTGGATTAAGTTTTCATGGTCCCTTGTTATTTTGAAGGAGTCTTTCATTTGATGATCACTAACTGCAAACCTGTTTTCTATGTCCAATATTTTATCCTCACATTAGTTGATTGTGCTGCATATACTTTCAATAGAATTGTTAATCTCCTGGATATCATTTTTGAACCTGTTTCATGGAATCCATTTCTTTGCTGTGTTGGGCATTCATGATTTCCATTGCTTTCTTAAGCCCATCAATTTTTTAAAAAAAATGTATGTCTACTCTAGATTCTCTAACCATGTCCTCATTATGGAAATCTTCTCTTTAGTTATCTGTGTAATTATTTCTGATTTTTTTCCTAGAGACTAATTCATCTGGTTTGTTACTTCTGCTGCTATCACATTCAGAAAGTTCAGCTGTGTAGCTTTTGATTTCCACCTCAGTGCCCCCTGGATTTGCCTTGAGTAAGCTGGAGGTCTTGCATCTTGCTGGATTTGCATCTTGCTTCTGGGTCTTCCCATTTTCTTGTAGTATTGAAATCTCCTTAAGAAATGACTACTTTTCAGAGATGTCTTCTAGATGTGGCTGGCTTTTGGCTTTTGAGTCTGTCCCAAGATCCTGCCTCTTCAATTTATTAGGGATGAGAATTTGCTTCCTGCTTAGCTTAGCACCTAATTCTTTGGTCCTGGACTATTGTATTATTTATGACCACCAGATAATCTCAGTGTTGACATACAAGAAGAACAACTGATCACAACTATGTCACCCTGGCTAAAGTAGTTCAATCAGTAACTAAAATAGCATCAAGTACAGTCTGAGAATAACAAACTGTGATAATTGTTAATTTGCCAACTTTAACCATAAGTACAGGATTTATATTTATATAAGAAAATTTAAACAAATCATATACAGTAAATATCTACACAGTAGAGTGACTTTACTCACATGGGAGAAAATTTAAAAGGGTTAAGAGGAAAAAATAGAGAAATAAAAGAAGAGAAAGAGATTAGGAGCAAGGCTGAAGGACCACTGAAGAGTACCTAAGCTTTGGGAAACTGGTAAAGAAAACAGGAGTGAGGAAAGCAAGGAAAAACAAAAGCAAGAACTAAAGAGAAATGTCCACCCCCCCAAAAAAAAAAACAACACCAAAAACACTCAAGAAAAAAACAAAAGCAAGGGAAAATAAAGAAAAAAAGAGATTTCTCTGCAATTCCAAGCCTGTGGTTATATTTGGGGGTCTACAGTTTTGTGGTAGTCTCCAATTCAGGGCATGTTTCTATTGTCAGTGGTAAGCCAAGGAGGCAGACAGAGCCTAGATTTGGGCTGGATAATCCCAGGAAGACTGCACTAGGATTGGGGTAGGGTGCTGATTCTAGTGCTTTCAGATCCACAGAAGTTTTGGCTGATCCTGGCCTCTGGTTGTGGGGTTAGGGCCTGAGTTATTTAGCTTAGTACTCTGAATGTCTCTTGCCAGCATGAGCTTGGCTCTCTGACTCGGATTGTCTGCCTTATTTGTCCCTTATCCAGTCACTGAGAGTCCTGAGATGAAACCAGTCCAGGGCTACTCTGAGTCCTGGGTTGGTTTGGCCCCTCCCTAAAATGGCACCTGGCCAGCCTCCCCCTCCGGGGGACTTGGCAGATGCTTGGACTGGAGTCAGTCGCCGGCTGTTGTAGCTCACAGCATCCACTGCTCTGTTCCATTGGTGTGTTTCTCCCTGGAGGCTTCGGAGCCACCCTCTTTGAGTCTCTGTATATTTGAGCCTCTTTTCTCATGCCACAGCTTGGGAGTCATGGAGAAAGTGCGGTTTGGCATCTTCTTTCTCTGCACTGAGGTCTGTCTCTTCACTTTACCTGTGGGCTCCAGTTCTCCCTTACAGTCCTTCCTGGTTCCTAGGGATTCACTCCCTCCCTTCCTTCCCCAAGCTGTTATATTCCAGTGTCTGGATTCCAAATCTCAGAGAGGATGATTTGCTGCTGTTTACCACTCCACCATCTTCCTGCAAGTCTAAAGAGAAACTTAAAAACTCCTCTGTTGCTGGGTATGGTGGCACATATCTGCAATCCTAGCATTCTGGGAGGCTGAGGCAGGAGAACCACAAATTTGAGTCCAGGCTTGGCAACTTAGTGAGACTCTGCCTCAGAATAAAAAACAAAAAAAGGGTAGGATTGTAGCCCTGTTTTTAACCCCTAACATTGAGGCAGGAGGTAGCTAAGGAAATGGCTACAGAAAGAAGGGCGGGCCTGCCTGGGAACCTGTTTTCTGAGACTCAGTTGGCCTTGCGTGTTAAACTTTAGCTCAGGACCAGAATATCCAGGTTTAAATGCAATAGGATAAAGTAACCAGGTAACTTACCTTATACACCATAAGTTCCCCTGGCATGGTCTTCTGCAACCGTGGCAACCCCAACCCTAAGTACCACCCATGTAATTGACCATGCACATTTCATTTCCTTCAAAGGGTTTTGGATACCAGGACAGAGCCTCCAGGGGTCATAAAATTTTAAAAACTCCAATGCCCAACGGAGAGGCTGAGCCAAGCCACTCTTTGGCAGGAGGTAAACCTTAGACAACCTTCAAACCTACTCCAAGTCCTAATGCTTAAAACCCTTAGCTCCAAGCCCCCCTGGGGCCTAAAATTTTCTCACTGGCCCATTCTTACCCTGTGCAGTAAATATTTGAAATTTTAATTTTCAGATAAATCTTTGCTCTTTCTCCTCCTTTTGGGTATTCTGCTCAATTCTTTGTTTGAGACACCAAGAACCCGGACAAGACCCCAATCTGGTAACAGTATCACACATACACAGCAGCAGCAGCAGCAACAACAGCAGAGTCCCCTATACTTTAAAAAAATTCCTAAAGAAAACCCCAACAAGATGTAATAGTTTAATGTGTCATCTTGGCTAGTTGCAGCACTTGGTGATTCCATCAAACATAAACCTGGGTGTTGCTGTGAAGGCACCCGTGTTTGTGGAAAACATGACAATCAGCTGTCTCTACCCACTCCAGACAGCTCAGCACCACACTCCGGCAGTGGCTCTACCCTAGGAACCTATGGATGAGTAGAATTTGGTGTCCATTTGCATTCTTTTTAGAAGGAGGGTATATACATATCTTCCATCCCCTTATTCTCTCTCTCTTTCTTTCTTTCTTTTTCTTTTTTTGTCTTTCTGAGACAGGGTCTCGCTGTGCAGTTCAGACTGGTCTTGAGCTCACTTTGTAGCCCAGGCTGGTCTCGAACTCCCAATGATCCTCCTGCCTCAGCCTCCCGAGTGCTGGGGTTACAGGCGTGCGCCACCACGCCAGCTCCCTTCCCTTATTCTCAAACCGTAAAAAGGTTAAGAACCACTTGTCCCAGGATCATCTAATTTTATAGATGGTGTTTGCATAGACAAAGCATTGAATCTTGAAGGGTGGAATTAGTATGCAGGACAGCACAGATGCTATTCTGGGGCAGACTGGAACCTCCTCAGCTGGCTCTTTGCAGACCGTGACTCCCTGACAGCTGTGTTAATGCAGCCTAATGTATAACTACTGACTTCATCATCCTAGAGGGGGAAAACAAAGTCTGAGAGATTCATGTAGGATTAAAAAGAGGACAGATTTACTGTTTTCTAAAACTTTTCCCTAGTGCAGAAGAAAGAAAAACGCTAATAACAAATGATGTGCAAAATTCAATGGACCAGAGAACCTATTTTTTAAAAATCTTGTAACCAAGGAGGTTTGGCTGGCTGACGTTGGTGAATACTTAAGAGATCAAAAGATGGCTAAAGAAAAGGAAAAGGGAAGTTCCTTCCTCTCTTCCTGTAGTAATCCACTCTCTATCTTTAGGGACTGGAAAGTGCCTGTTTCCTAGCAACATCAGGTGGTCCAACTTCGGGGGTGGTAGATCTTCTGGGACATAATTCTACCTTTTTTTCCTTTCCCTTAATCCTTTGCTCTCCCTCTCCCTTCCCTGTCTCTGCTCTTTGTCTGTGTTTATTAAGTCCCAACAAGATGCTGAGGATGGTGGCAGGCAATTATCTCACATGTGTGACTCAACAGCGATGCGACTTTGGGTAAATGACAGTCTTGCTGAGATTTAGTTTCTTTTGTTTGAGGAGCAGTTGTGGGGATTGCATGAAATGCTACATCAAAAGCTATTAGTGCAGTGCCTGGCAGTAGCAGTCCATTAATAAATGTTAGTTCTCTTCCTTTCTCCTTGCAACAAAATTAGCCAGCCCCTGATGTATCTAATTAATAAATGAATGTGCATTTTAATGACAATGACATAATGAACAAGGAGCTGTGGCTCCGTTTGTTGCTTTAAGTATGTGGGTATCTGGATATTGAAGTTGACTGTTTTTAAATATTAAGATGAGAATCCTGATTTTTCTTTCAAGGTGTAGAGTAGGCAGGGGTAGTTTTTGAAATGCAAATGTGCATTGTGTTGCCACGACAAAGGTGCTGCGAAGAAAGAGAATATCACAGAACTTCAGAGCCAGAACAAATTTTCAAACAAAATAACTTTATTTTCTAAGCCCAAATTGGGAAAGAAGGTCAGAAGGGTACAAACATTCTTATAGGGACAGCAGAACAAAACCGTATCATCTAGTCTGAGAGGCTTTCTTTTAAATTCTTAACATACCTGAAATTAGAGTGCTTTTGGGAGACATGTAATAGAGTTTTTCCTTTTTAAGGTCTAGAGAAGATGTTATTATATACAAGGCTCATCTTACAGGCAGTGATGTCGTAGAATCAAGTAACTGTGGTTTTGAAATGGGTGCTGACGCTGGCCTAGATCTCAAACAGGCCTCCTTCTGCTCTTCTGTCACGTGACAAAGTAGACCAGCGGGCCACTCAATACATTCGGATTGCTGATGTGGCAGAGGACCTCAGGGCCCCGCTCACCCCTCAACATCTACATTTCCATCTTTTCCCGCCTCTGGCCCGAGGCTTTCAGGCTAACAGCACGGTTTGTGCATGGCGGAAGCTTGGAAGCAGTCCTCGGCCCGCAGGGCTGGGAGGTACTGGCTGACACTGCTCACCCTCACCCCTAATGGGAAGGGGGGCTGTGTTTCCTCCAGTGGGTTGAGCACCTGTGTGCAGACAGGGTATCTTGCTTGGAATCCTCACTGATGGCTGCTCCTCTTGCCCGGTCTCCCTTTCCCATTCCCCTTGCCAGTGCTTCCTGGGATCCCCTCCCAAATAAACGAGCACTACAATTCCAGTCTCGGAGGCTGCTCCTGGGCCCCAGCTTGAGACAGCCGTCTACCTGTGACTTCTTGAAGGCACCTTCACCTTAGGATGGATGCGTTGAGGCCTTTCTCTAGGGGATCCTGTTAGTGCTGAAGCAGTAAAGGGCTGTTACCTTCCAATCCAGCATCATCTTCTACCGCTCATTTAAGGCTGGACCTTCAGGGTCCTCATGTGTAAAATGTGAGGAATGATCTTACCCTCACAGGAGCAGAGCAAGGCTCAAAAGGCAATGTTCCTGTGCAGGAAAGGGCGCGGTAAAGGCTAAGCCACATGCCATTTTCCTCTGGCAAGCGAGAGGTAGCATGATTTAGGAGGAAAACAGACTTTGGGGGCCAACGTAGCTCGGTTCAGACTCCTGATGCATGGTCTTGTCTGAGTGTGCTTGGCCAAGTAAGGTCACCACTTTGAGACTTGGTTCTTCTCCTGCCAAGTGGATGTATCCACTCGGGTCCTGAGGTTGCTACAAGTTAGGACACTAAGCTGTAGTGAAGATGCCCCAGAGCATGGTGATTTTAATTTGATGGAAATCTATCGTTTCTTTCATGAGAGAGTCACACGGTGAAAGAGTTGAAGCTGACAGTCCTGTTCTGTGAAGTCACCCAGGGACCCTGGTTCCTCTGTTTGCTCCGTTGGCTCACAGTAAGATCTCCAGGGAACAAGGGCCTTGTGTCACCCTCTCTTTAGTCCCCCTGGGTTGGATTTAGTCCCCGGGTCACACTCAGCTGCAAAGGAGGCTGGGGACAGTTTTCATCTGGGCAGCTATGCGTCATCTGGAAAGGTTCCAACACCTGCAGGAGAAGGAAGAAGATCGTGCAGCAACTAGCAAGGTCTGCAGCAGCAGGAGTAATGTCTACCTTGCTGGGTTGTTGTGAAGCTTAAATAAGATTTCATCTGCCAAGAGCCCGCACTTACCACACCCTGAATAATGTAATTGCTGTTTGTCTTTATCATCACGGCAGCAGACAGGAGGCTCCGGAGCCTGAGAGTAAGTCGTGATGCAGCATCGAGGGCCTTTCAGAGGTACTCTGCTAAGCCTGGGCCCTCTCAGTTCCCTGGTTCTCAGTTTGGCTGACCTGTCCCTGGGAACAGTTGACTAGGAGTATCCCAGCCTTGGCTCCCCAGAGTCCCTTGAGTCAGGGAATCTACTTTCAAGGCCAGCTTGGCAGGGGAGTGGACTATTTATTGCTGGGAAGTCAGCATGGGCTGGACCTCATCTGGGGAAGAGACAAGCGGGACTCCCTAAATCCAGCCTCACCTTTCTGGACCTCGAGGAGTGCTCTCCAAAGTCATCTACTACAGGGAAGCCCCACTTGGGTGGGGTGCTTGTGCAGGGGGCCGCTAAAGGAGGGAGAAACAGGAATATCCCACGCAGGGGTCCCCAACCACTATTGGTCTGTGGCCTGCTAGTCACGGCCCACACAGCAGGAGGTTAATGGAGGCAGGGACCAGGTGAAGCTTCATCTGAGTTTACAGCTGCTTGCTGTTACTTGCATCACAGCCTGAGCCCCACTTCCTGTCAATCAGCAGCGGCCTTAGATTCTCATAGGAGCCAGAATCCTGCTGTGGACTGTGCATGTGAGGGATCTAGGTTTCAAGCTACATTGAATCATCTTGAAACTATCGACATCCCCACTCATCCCACACAGTCCACTGAAAACTTCTTCCATGACCCTAGTCTCTAGTGCCCAAAAGGTAGGGGACCCCTGCCCCAAAGGAAGAGGAGTACATGCACGGGCGAGGGTCCCGTTCATAGGCTCTGAATTCTACTCCTCCGACCTGCTGTGTGACCAGGAGCACATCTCCGCACCTCTCTTTCCCCCCTTGCCATCTCTTACCCTAGTTTTCTATGACTCTGAGGCAATGGAGCAGCAGATGTCCATCCACCTCAAGTGGTCTGGCTTTTCTTGAGTTTATTGGGCAGACAGAGTCATGTTTGGGTTTGGTGTAGGGTGTATTTTAGACTTAGGAAAATGACACGAGTTGTCATCCATTCTAGCAGGTTTGTTGAGCACCTACTGCATGTGAGGTCCAGGCCCTAAACTCAAGATTTAGGGGGCAGTGGAGAAAAGAAGAGGCACTCAGGCTGGGAACTGCAATGAGAGTGAGGGAGGACACCGGGGCCACTGTCTCCCGAGGCTGTGTGGTTGTCCTGTGCCCTGTAGAACAGTCCAGTGGCTAGAAACATGTTCCTGCAGCTGGGCTGTTGAGTTTAATTCCAGCTCTGCACTATACTTGACTGTGAAACTGCAGACAAGTGATGTGTACTTGGTAATCCTCAGCTTCCTCACCTGTAAAGTGGGGGTAGTGTAGGTATCTCCAGTGGGCTGCTGTGTGTTGAAATGAGTGGGTGTGTAAAGGGCTTATAAGAACTCCTGGCACATAGTATAGTGCTCAATAAATAGACACCATAGAAAAGAAATCCTTTCCTTTGCAGCAAGGTGGCTGAGCCTGAAGGGCATTATGTTGAGTGAGACAAGCCAGGCAAGAAAGAGAAGTACTGCAAAAGCAGACTGCGTGGAAGTGGAGAGCGAGCAGCACAGTGATGACCAGAACCTGGGGGGTAGCGAGATAGGGTGAGGAGGAAACAGCGGGGACAGAATTATAGTTAGACCCGAGAGAGGAACTCAAGCTTCTATGGCGCAGCAAGGTGGCCACAGCTAACAGCACTGTATTATAGATTTTAGAGTAAGTAGAAGAGATGATTTTGTTTTTTTTAATTTTTAAAGGCATCTAAAACATTGTTATTAATGTGTCTGCAGAATGATTCCATTCATCGTGGGGAGCTGGTTCCTGTCCATAGCACATCTTAATTCTTTTTACTTCCCATTCCACCCCCCATCCCCACTCTCCTGTTCTTCCTGTGCAGAAGATGTAGCTCTCTGTTTCCTATCACCCTTCCAATATTTTGCTCTTTAATACCTTTTTTTCATGCAAGAAAAGCCATGCAATATTTAAACTTGTGCATCTAATTTATTTTGCTTAACATTATGGTCTCGAGGTGCATTGATTTTCCTACAAGTGACTCAAATTTATCCTTGTTTATGGCAGAGTAGTACTCCATGTGTACAACACATTTTCTTTTTCTGTTCATCTGCTGACGGGACATGAAGGCTGCTTCCAAGATTTAGCTGTTAGCAATTGTGCCGCTGGAGACGTGGGCATGTGGCTGTCACTGTAATATGATAAAAGAGGTGATTTTGAATGTTCTCACACAGAAATTGTGACCATTTGAGGCAATGTACTAAACCTCATGATTTGACCACTGCAATACACAAACCATGTATTGAAACACCCCAATGTATACTGTAGATACATACAGTTACTATGTGTCATGGAAGACAAAATAAAACCAGGTATGGTGGTGTGTGCTTTAATTCCAGCTACTTGGGAGGCTGAGGCAGGAGGATCAGAAGTTTGAGGCCAGTCTGGGTAACTCAGTAAAACCCTGTCAGAAAACAAAACAAAACAAAAAATCCCCCAAACTGCTGTGTTTAATTCCCAGCATTGCCAAAAGAGCTAAAATTACGATGACAACAGCAGCAGGAGAAAAAAGAAAACAAGATACACACAAGCACCGACCATGGCGTTTGCTGATGTTGTTATTTAATTACTGTTGCTTTCACTTGGCACTAAGTGTTGAAAATCCCTGAACTTAAAAAAGTGTGTGTCTTTTAATTAAAAAAAAATTTGTTTTTTTATTCCCTGTGGGCACAAGCTCCACACCTAGCATGGTTAAAGGAACTTCAAAGAAACAAACGGGCTTCCTTCTGCAGCCTTGTCCTCTGCAGAGTGGAAGCTTGGGAGAAGATAAAAGGGAAAAGCCTCTCCTGGGAAGCAGGGCTATTACTTACTACTTACGTCCTTTAAACTGATCACATTACGCACCATCAAAGCAGGGAGGGAGGGAGTGGGAGGAGGCCGCGCTCGCCTGCCTGCCTTTTCACACGGGCCGTTTATTAATTCACATGTCATCGTTCTGCGGCTCGAGGGCCTGGGGAAATGACAGCCACGCTTTCATATGCTGAAATGGAACAAATTGTGAGTGGGATGAATGAGCTAATGGGTGGAAATCACCCTGCACAGTGTCTGGCCCGTGCTAAACCCTTTGTGATGTTAGCTCTTCTCTACCGTGCAGCCCCTGCCCCGGGTCACTGGGCTGGCTGCCCACGGTGTGTTAAGTGGTGGCTCCTCCAAGAGATGTCCCTGCAGATCCAGCGCAAGCGAAAAGCATCTCTGCAGATCTAATTAAATAGAGGCCCTTGAGACGAGGTGGTCATGGACTACCTGGGTGGGCCCTAAGTCCGCCAATGGGTGTCTGTAATTACAGACAGAAGAGGAGACACACACAGGGCGGGGAGGCTATGTGAGGATGAGGACAGGTTGGAGGACAGTGTCTATAAGCAGCACCAAGGCCGCTGCAGCCCCTGAGACCGGGAGAGGGATGCGAACCAGGGTCTCTCAGAGGAAGCCAAGCCTGGATTTGAGGCTTCTGGTCTCCAGAATGACGGGACAATCCATTTCTCTTGTAATTCTTCCAGTTTCTGGTAATTTGTTATAGCAGCTACAAGGAGCTAATATAATTTCCTGTTTGAATGGTGCGGTTTTCATTTCTAAAAATCTACCTCTTGTTCCTGTTGGGGTCATAGCCACACAGGTTTGAGGTAGGTTTAACCATATAAAACACAGAGAGGCATGTTCCTTAAACACCACTTCTGCTAGATGAGGAGCTTGAAACCTAGAGATGTGGGGTAGGATACATGAGATCACATAGCTGGAAATGATGAGACAACATTTGGACCCAGTGGTCCTGAAAGGGAAGTTAAAAATTTAAATAGAGCCTGCCAAGAATGCCTGCCAAAACCAGATGGACATGTCTGGAAAAGCCGGATAATGGGACATTTCTTCTTTTGTATAGCCCATGCTTGTTTAACTGAGGGCTTTGCAATGTAACTTGAGATTGTTTAAGCTCCCTTAGCAACCCATGATGTCACCCAACCCTCCAATCACAATGCACCAAATCTGCCTTTGTACCTCCCTGCTTGCCCTCCCTATAAAAGTCCCCAAACCCCGCCTAGTGCGGCTGTGACTCTTTGGGAGCAATCCCAGTCAAGCCTACTGGTGTAAGTAAATTGCCTCCTAAAACTTCTCGGTGCTGTTTTTCCCTGTGTTTGGTCTGTTTTCTGTAATAGTCCAGCTTCAGAGTTCATGCTGTTAACCATTCAAACGTGCGACCTCTCACCCCGACTTCTCACAGTTCTCCTTCCTCTTGGTTTGGAGGGTCCAGGGTCTCCACCTTCAAAACCCAGCTCTCTGTAGCACTTCCAGTCTCCCTTGTCTCTGTCCTGCCCCATCCCCAGAGCTGGGAACTCGAATCCAGGGCCTTGCACAAGCTAAGCCAGTGCACTACCACTGAGCTGCACCCCAAGCTCTGCTGTCACGCTTTCTGACCCCCTTATTCCAGATGGTGAGGTCCCCCTCATGCAGGACTGTGGAGAGAAGTGTGACTGTGGCCTCAGGTCTAAGCTGCCATCCAGTCTGCTATATCAGCAACTTGACCTGCATTTTGTCTGCCCCTCTTGTCCTCAGTTCACTTCCTTTTCTGGAAAGGAAGAGACAAAGCCCCTACACAAACTGCACGGTGGCCCCATGGCTCAGGGCTTTTCAAATCATGCCGTGGAGTTTTCACAGGATCGAGAGGATGATGGAGGGCCTAACAAGCTGCACTGAGTAATTTTGGGCAAAGTCATGATATTGCATTTAATTTTAGAAAATCCTGTGGCTGCCTTGTAGGCAGAGAGAGGTTAGGACCAGAAGTGTGGGGGAATTCTAAGAAGCCTCACCCTGAGTCCAGTAAAAGTGGTGGTATCCAGGGTTGGATCAGAGGGTGGAAGGAAGGAGGGAAAGGGGTGGACATGGGGGACACTGGAGTTGGAGAATGGATAAGAACTGGAGGATGTGGAAGTGGGAGGATCACACAGGGTGAGCTCTAGATTCCTACATGAGTTCACGGGAGGTTGTTGTTCTATTTATAACAAGAAGAAACAAGAAGAGTCTGGCCAGGGGAGTGTAGGGGAGGTGGTAATTTAGGTTCAATTCCTTCCCTTAAATATAGGGATTTGGGAGTTGGATAAACCAGACGAGGGGTGGACAGAACTAGACTGGGGTTGGAAAACTCTTTCCATAGAAGGCCAGAAGTGGTTATTTTAGACATGTAGTCTATGGAGCAAATCCTCAATTCTGTGTTCTGCTAATACTGAATTTATAACATAGGTCAGACGAGGTTGTGCACGCCTGCAATCCCAGCCCTTGGAAGGCTGAGGCAGGAGGATCACCATGAGTTTTAGGCCAGCCTGAGCTGCATAAGTGAGTTCAAGGCCAGCCTACACTACATAGCAGGAACTTGTCTCAAAAAAAAAAAAAGTTATAACACTGGAGACAACCAAGATGTCCATCAGTAGATAAATAGAAAGTGGTGTGCCCCTGTGATCAAGTACTAGTCTAAGTGAGAAGGAATGGTGCACTGGTCCGTGCTCTGATGTGGAGGGGCCACAGAAACTGCTCAGCAAAGGAAGCCAGACCCAAATCTCACAGACTATGTACTTCCATTTATTTAGTAGCAAGTCTGTAGAGATGGAAATTAGAGCAGGGACGGGAAATGTGGGCAAATTGCTTCCAGGACGAGGCTGAGGTCAACTTTTGGAGCAAGAAACATGTTTTGGAATTGGGTCTCTACCTCTGTGATAGCTGCAAAACATTGTGAGCATATCACCATCACAAATCACTGACTAGTACATTTGACAGTGGATAATTTTATATTACTCAAATTTCACAATTGAGAACAAAAGAAAAGTAAACAAAGCAACGACAAATGGAAAGCTGGATTTGGCCTGTGGGCTGTAGTCGGCTGAATCCTGAGCCAGGTAATCAATAACGTACCCTGATCATCTGATCCTGTCACTCAGGGTGGGTTGAGGCTCCAGGAAGTGGGCATTCTAAGGTATTTTCTAACCTTTGTTATCTTTCTGCATTTCTGTGGACTCTGACTTGAGAACTTGTGTCACTATTTTGGAGAAGCCACTGGCCTCGGCATTTGTGATTTAAAATTTTCTAGTAACCACATTATAAAAGTAAAAAACATAGGTGAAATTATTTTTTGCTATGAATATATATATATATGTATATGTATGTATGTATGTATGTATATAGCATCTCACAATTGATACCAGCTCCAGTTCAAGTGCTGAAAAGCTGTATGTAGCTCATGGTCTCTATAGGGGACAGAGCAGATCTGACGCTTTGGTGTAAGCCTAGTCCATTACTCAGCCGGGTCCATAGTTGCTCAATGATCAGGAAGTCTTGAACATATCCTGGTACATACAAACTGTGATTAAAAAACTCTGGGGACTGTTTAAATTAAAAAACGATTATAGTAAAAGATACAGTGTCATTAACCTCTCTCCTTGAAAACAACATTACAGTCACATGTAATGTTGGATTCAAACAATGTTGGAAAGAGTTTTCCAACCCCACTCTAGTTCTGTCCACCCCCGTCAGGTTTATCCAACTTCCAAACCCCTATATTTAAGGGAAGGAACTGAGCCTAAATTACCACCTCCCCTACACTCTCTCCTACAAGGAGGAAATAGCCCTCCTCTCTTGGAACACACTTATCCCATTGTTCTTGTTATTTTCTGAGGTAGTTCTCGAAGACCTCTTTCGGGAGTATCTTTAGTTTTGCTTTGATAGCTGCCTCAAAGTCCTGACTCTGTTCAAAACATTGACTTTTCATGATCATTTTCACTTTGGAGAAGAGCTGGAAGTTGCACAGTGCCATATCTGGTGAATTAGGGCAGGACACACTGTAATGGTTTTTAGGAGCCTACCTTTCTGTTGGAAGGCATTAAAAGGCAGCAGTCACCATGTTTTTGATCATGTCTTATAAAGATCACTAGAAAGAATTTTCAGAAATGCTTCAGACAGTGACAAAAAGCAATGGGATATGTGTATTCAGGATAGAGGGGAGTATTTAGAGGGCATTAGTGGCAATACATCTTTTACTATAGTAAATTTTAAAAAATGTAAACATCCACTGTAGTTTTTGATACCAGTCAGGAAACTTGATTCTTGGACAGTCTTGGTGTTAGAAAGTGTTGCTTTCTATAGAGTGCAAATTGCTTCCTGTCAGCCCAGCCAAGGGTCCTTCTCCACCCTGTGGGCTGAGTAAGTCCATGTCCTGTCCTCCCTGACAGCTCATCAGGGGCTCTGAGAGGGCGATTTGTGATCCTCCCCCTGCTGTACCCAGTGGCTTAGCTCAGCAAATATTTGCCAAGCTCCCACCATGCGCAGCTAACTCCTTGGGAGAAGCGGACACCAAGACAGACGTGGCATTTTCCTTCTCAAAAGCCCCAAGGAGCTTCCAGTTGTTTACAGTTTCTCAGGGAAACATGGTCCAGACTTGAGTCTGAGACACACAGGATTCGACCATCTCTGTGGCTCTTGTGGAAGTTTCCTCCTCTGTGGGGATGAATCTTAGTCACAGTTCCCTTTGGGAGGGAAGGAAGCTCACAGGGTGAAGATGAGGAAGTAATGTTGCTTTCAAGGACAGCAGGGGAGGAGGTGCCTTTCCAACAAGGGCCGCACAGACAAGGCAGCAAAGGTAAAACACACTTCCCATCTCCCCATCTTCTCCACTAGCCTGCGCCTTTTTATTTTGGTACCAGGAATTGAATTCAGGATCTTGTGTTCGCCAGACAGCTGCTTATGCCACTGAGCTATATCCCCAGCCCCCAGAGCCCCTTTTAAAGATGACCGAAGTGCGGCCAAGAGAGGTGAAGTCGATTGTCCAAGGTCCCAGCCAGGCTGAGGAGGAACAGCGTACTGAACATTCACCTTTCTCAACCCTGCGTCCATGTCCTTCCCACAGAGCTCCCAATGTGCCACAAGAAAAGTTCAGTTCTGCATTTCAGGGCCCTCTCTCTCCCTCTCTCCCCGTTTCTTCTCCTCTCTTTTGTTTTTCACTCTTCCTCACCTCCCTTCTCTCCTCCCTTTCTTCCCCTTCCCTTTCTTCCTTCTGTCTCTCTCCTTTCCCTTTCCCCCAGCTTTCTTCTATTGTCATACAGGGTAGTGAAGATTCAAATCAAACAACTTCTGGCTGAAAGAAACTGTCAGTCCAACAGAAAGAACTTATACAGTGGCAGTGACCAACTCTGGATCTCCGATCCTTGTTTAGCAATAAACAATATATATACAGGATCTTTATACACACACACACACACACACACACACACACACAGAGTATCTTCTTACATAATATATATACAGTATCTCAGGTCAATCTTGAACTCTTGATCCTCTTACCTCAGCTTTCAGAGTGCTGCTGGGATTACAGATTACAGACACAGGCCCCCACACCCAGCTCTAACATTATACTTGTAGCAATAATGTAGGGGAGACCAGCAGAGGCTGCAGTAGAGAAGACCCTAGATCAACCTCATGCATTTTAGCCCCAGGCCCCCACTAACACCCTACTGGACCGGGAAGTGCTCTTCTCTCTGGGAGGCATTTTATTCTCTGGCAGGGGAACATGACAAGAGAGGAAGAAATCTGCATGAACATTTCCCGCTGGGACTGAGAAGGTGATGTTTGTGACCATATTTTGAAAATGATGAGCACTGCCAGTGAGGCTGATGTCTGCTGTCAGGCTACATTACATGAAATTCCTGACATGAGGCCATTTTCAACCAACAACAATGGCAACTTCAATGCTCAGGAGTCTCCCTTTATATGCAAGGGATGCGTTCCAAGACCCTTAGTGTACGCTCAAAGATGTGAAGTGCGTCAAACACTGTGTAGACTTATGTTTTTCCCTATGCACAGATGTCTGCCATAAAGTTGAATGTATAAATTAGGCATGGTAAGAGATTAACAGCAATACCTAGGAATGAGTTAGAACAAGTATAACAATCACTCTAATAAAAGCTATTTCAAATTTATAAATTGTTTGCTTCCTAGAATTTCCAATCTAATATTCTTAGGCTGACGCAGGTGACTGAAACGCAGAGTGAAGCCTGTGGGAGAGGAGGACTGATGTCTCTCAAGCTCAGTTCTTGCTGAGGGTTTCACCAGCAAATCTACCTGACATGAAGTGATAAGGCAGTTTTCAAACCAAAAACTAGGTGTGTCACCTAATGTCACCTAATACAGGGATGGATCTTTCTGCATAATGTTGAAAAGAAAAAAAAACACAAGAAGATAAAATTCCACGTTTCCAGAGGGCAGAGTGTGGGCCAGTTTGTGGGCACATAAAGCTCACATCAAATAATTTTGAACACTGTGGTGGAAAATCAATCCCCTTACCATTTCCTCTGATTCCTCAAAGCCAAATCCTCAATTTAATGTCATCTGTGTTTGACTCTTGTTGATCTTCCATGAAATGGCACAGAATAGGCTCAGGCTCAGAGCCTGGAGCACCTGGATATCCAGGTTTTTATTGCCTTTATTTTTACAGCTAATTATGGAAAATCAGGGCCAGATTTTCATTAATAAGGATAATATGTCTGTTTGAAAAAGTTATTTAGGTTAAAGAATGAATTTGATGTAAAGAAAAATATTGTGGCAGGCAGGGTGCAATGGAGACTTGAGCTTGGGATCCAACTGGGGCATGGGGGAGCACACCAATGTGTTTATCCAGGCAGGTCATGGAGGTCTGGCCTTCTGGTCTACCTTGGGTCCCCGGTCCCTTCCTCTCTGTCTCTCTGTCCCTGCTCTACTGCCATGAATCAAGCAGCTCTGCTCTACCACGCCCTCTGCCATGACCTTCCTGCTTTGGAGCCAGCTGACCATGGAGTGAGCCCCTCAAAACTGTGAGTCAAATTAAACATCTCCTCCTTTAAACTGTGAGTTAAAAAGTGTGTCAGTTGTTATGTCTCAGTGATGAGAAAGCGAGTAGCACACAAATACCAAGTAAGTCCTGATAGGGTCAAAATTGGGAAGGCGACATGAACTGCCTGGTGGGGCAGCGCTGGCCTAGTTAGCAGAGTGAGCATATGTGTGCCCAGATCGCACAGCTTAGATGTTTACTTTTCTTACAAAGGAGGAAGTCCCTGAAATGCAAGTGTTTGTGAAGCAAGGTAAATCATTCGGAACAGCAAACAACAGTGCAAAATCAAAGTCCCTCGATGATTAAAGAATGGAGCTGTCACCTGTTGGGAAGTAGCCACTGGAATTATTAAAGCAGCAAGAAAGTCATTCTAGACAGGCCTCAAAATTATCAGCAGCCCCAGCCCAAAGCAAGGTTTTCTCTTTCCACTGGGCAGGCAGTGGCCTGCCATCTGACTTAACTTGAACTAGATTCATGGGCCTTCCTTTGTGATCAGCAAGCACAATAATGAGGAAAACTGGAGAAGAGCTGGGTGTGTTGCATCCATCCTTAGGTGAAGAGTCAGAATTAAATCTGTCTTAGAGAAGACGCTCACTGCAGCCTCATGATCTCAGGCAGAAGGGTGGTGAGAGTATTTTATTTCCCAAAGAAACCTAAATGTTAATGCCTTTCGAAAATCAGGGTGTTTTAGTCAGCTTCCCAATGTTGCACACGATAACTGGTACCCACGACTTAAAGGAGAAGAGGTTCAACTTAGCTTATGATTTCAAGGGATTCAGTCCACTGTAGTTGGTTCTAAGCCAGGAGCATCATGAAAGAAGGAAGTGGTGGAGCAAAGATGCTTAGTTCATGGCGGCGGGGAAGCAGGTGAGGCAACGGTGCTACAGAGAGAGACCCAAGGGACCATGCATCATGCACAAAGCCTCATGTCCACCACAGGCACAGACATACACAAAATGTCCTTTATCAGTTCCCAGGTGTTTCTTAAGACAGTTAAACTGACATACTTAGGATTAATTGTCATACAGGGGTTCTTTCAAGATGAGGTTCTTCTGTAAGCAGTGACCTCCTTTGAGGGCCACCAGCTTGGACTCTAAAAACTGTCAATAACACGAAAATTACACAAGGCAGTGGGAAGGTTCCAGGCAGGTACTGCACCGCTGAGCTAAATCCCCAGCCCCTGAGCTAAATCCCTGGCTTCAGAAGGCTCTACACTGAAGGAAACCAAAGGGGAAAAGCTACTAAGTGACACATGTGATACTCAACTGGATTCTGGATTAAGACAACTAGCTGGAAGAATATTATTGGGGTGACTGGGAAGATTTTAACAGATGACATAGAAGATAGTATTATTGTCTAATTTAAGTTTCTTGGATGTGAGAGTTGGATTGTTTCACAATAAATTATGTTGGAGAATGTCTTTGTTCTCAGAACATAGTCACTAAAGTATCTAGAGATGAAATATCATGGCACTATAAGTTATTTTTAAATAGTTTAGCAAAAAAATACAGACAGATTCAAGCAAATATGACAAAGTGTTAACGAAGGGTAAATCTAGATGAATCTAGTGCTCACTGTGCTGTTATTTTCAACTTCTCTCTATGAAAAGGTTCCAAAAGAGGTTGGAAAATATTTCCCAGCTGCATGGAGAGGCCGTAATGGGTGATGGAGACAGACTTGTTGCTCTGTGATTTTTCTTGCTTCAGTGGAAAGTAGAACTTGCTAAATAAATTTTTCAATCAAGCTCTTTAGTGGTCCTGGTTTTAGTGAATGATTTTTTTTAGCCCATCGTCTATACTAACAAGCCCCTTAAAGAAAAAGATTTTTTCTGCTTTTCAGAGGCAGGAAGAAGCCACAGAAGCCCTGGTGGTGTCATGATTTTGTCCTCCGCTGGATCTGGGGCAAGTTTTTCATGCTTTCCATGCTTCCCAGGTGCTCCAAGCTTGTGCCACCTCTGTCTTGTACCATGGCAATGAGTCTGAGTATCCAAACAGGGTTAGTGAATAAAAATAGTTGATATACTGATGCTCCCAGTCCTCTACTCATGGAAGACATCACTAATTCCTTTTAACTTAATGCTCCAGACAGTCACCAATAAATAACTGGAGACAGTCAGCTGACATCCTAACCAATGCTTCTCTTCCCGCCCCACTTCCTCCCAGAGTTTTCAAGCAAAGCAAGTGTAAATCTGAGTCGCTATAAACCTAATACAAATATCATTCTCGTCCTCCTAATGACTTATCCTGCTGTTATGGTTGATACATTGTGTAAACTTGGGGAATCTGCAGGTTTAACTAATGAGTGATTCAGCAGGAAGCTGGGGTACTTACTTTGTAAACATCCTGAGCCTGTGGAAGAGGAGGGCATGGAGATTGTGTGAGAAGTACGTGCTCCCTGGGTGGAGGTAAGCTGTTTACAATGTAGGGGAGAAAAGGAGGCTGCTTGCAGCCATTCCTCCCTTTTTGCGTGCGGCTTTTGCTGTGCTCTGCTGCCGTGAACAGTTTGCTCTCAGCCATGTGCCACTCTGTCTCTGAGACACCCAAGTATGGACTGAAACCTCCACAAACTGTAAGCTAAATAAACCTTTCCTTCCTTCATTTTGGGTGTTGGGTATTTTGTCTCAGCAACGAGAGAAAAGTAACCAAGACATAATTTGGTACCAGTGGAGTGGGGTCGTTGCTGTGACTATACCTGACCATGTGGTTCAAGAGCCTTTGGAAATTGCTTGTGGGAAGAGTTTGGAAAGGTTTGGAGATGTCTGGTCAGAGCTCGGAAGACCAGAAGGCTGATAGAAATCCTGCCAGTAAAGAGCAGGCTGGGGAGGTTTCTGTTGGGAAGGACTGCACTGGTTGTTGGACTCCAGATGATGTGTGTTATGGCTTGGCAGAAAGTTTATCTGCATTATGCTCATGTCCAGAGACTTCGCCTAAGACTGAGATTAAGGGTGGCAGTGAACTGATTAATCTGGCAAAAGAAATTTCAAGGCAGTCAAGTGTTGGGGCAGTGGCATGGCTATTGTTGGGGGCTTTTAGCCAGATTTATATGGACAATCAAGAGCAAAGAGCCCAGCAGAATGATTTAAAATGTTGAGTTTGGCCAGAAAGGAAGCTCCAGTAAAGCTGTGGATTGCGAAGATAAAGCTGAGGAGATCTCTGTTGCCAAAAAGAAACAACAAAATGGAAAAGATGGCCAACGGGCATCACGAGCACCAAGTCTCCACCCTTTGCAGCCTGAAAACTGTAAAGGTGAGAGACCTTGTCTTGAGAAGGAAGCCAAAGAGTGCCATGTTCCAGAATGGCGGCGGCAGCCGCACCAGGTTCCAGAATGGAGATGGCATAGAGAATTTACTCCTCAGAATTGGATTCAGTGTGCCCAGCCATCCAGGCATTCGACCCCTATGGCCAAGAGAGAGGAAAGTTTGGCTACTGCTCCAGGGGGCAGCAGACCTTGTCAACATCTACGTGGCCCTGGCTTTAGGTGCAAGGAAAATGCAAGAGTCTGAGGTTAAGGAGGCTTCCACCCAGATTTCAGAAGGCCTGGGAGGCCAGGCAGTGTGCCCCTGAGAGGGCAATATGTGAGGCTGTGAGTGTGAAGCAAAAGGTGCCCTGGAGAACTCAGAAGTTTAGAAAAGACAGGAGTGTGGATCATCTGAGAAAAGCTGCAACTGGGGAGCAAAGCAGACCCAAGAGAGAAGCTATGGAGGCTGTAACCACCAGAAGTGCCATGGGGGTGGATTCACACAAGCCCTTTGGAGCTTACAATGTGCCACAAGTTGCTTCAGTTGCTGGATGTGGAATTACAGGACACAATGTTAGCCCTGCTGGATTTTGGACTTGCTTTGGTCCCAATGCTCTATATTACCCTGTTGGTGCCTTTTGGAATCGTAATGTTTATTTTGTGCCTTTAAATGTTGGAAGTGTTTAATTTTTCATTTGTATGAGGACAAAATGTTATGGCTCTAATATAAGCATGTCTTTGTATCTGGAAACTGGTTTAAGGAAACGTGTCTGATTCCCAAGTTGACAAGGGGTGGAATGTTATGGTTGATACATTGTGTCAACTTGGGGAATCTGCAGGTTTAACTAATGAGTGATTCAGCAGGAAGCTGGGGTACTTACTTTGTAAACATCCTGAGCCTGTGGAAGAGGAGGGCATGGAGATTGTGTGAGAAGTACATGCCCCCTGGGTGGAGGTAAGCTGTTTACAATGTAGGGGAGAAAAGGAGGCTGCTTGCAGCCATTCCTCCCTTTTTGCTTACGGTTTTTGCTGTGCTCTGCTACCGTGAACAGTTTGCTCTCAGCCATGTGCCACTCTGTCTCTGAGACATCCAAGTATGGACTGAAACCTCCACAAACTGTAAGCTAAATAAGCCTTTACTTCCTTCATTTTGGGTGTTGGGTATTTTGTCTCAGCAACGAGAGAAAAGTAACCAAGACACCTGCTCACTGCCGGCTTCCACCAGAATAAGGAAATAGGATCTCGCATTGCCCAAAGCTACCTTGTAAGCACAGAGTGGGACTCCAGGGCTTCACAGGTGCTCTGCTGTGTTCAGTAGGAAGCTGGCTTCTGCACCTGGGGCCTGCTGCTGCTCATCTCGCCACTGAAGCTTCTGTGTTCTCAGGGTAGCTCCCGTCTATGCCAGCATTGTGGGTCTTCCATTTGGCCTTTCATGCCAACATTTAAAAGGATAACTTTCCTGAAGTGTATTCTGCATGTCCTATAATTTACCCATTCATATGTGTAATATATGGGTTTCTTTTTGTGCAGAGATAGAGCCAGGCCTTGAGTAGACCAGGCAAGTGCCCCATCACTGAGCTGGACAACTTTGCCTCAGACTGTGATTTCCTCACCTGTAAGAAAGAAAATTTCTTGAATGCTCTCCAAGGCTCCTTATGGTTCTCTCACTGATAGGAAGAATCCCTCAAGAGCACCACTTCATGCTGAGGAAATTATGTGCCACTTTTGCATGATCTCAAGGACATTTCTGGCCTTCCACGAGAGCATCGTGCTCTGTGAACTCTGCCAAGCCCCGTACGTTTTCCAGTTTTCAGCTTGCTTACCCCAAAATGAATTTAACAGAATACAAAAAGTAAGATTGAAAAGTCAATTACTTTTCCACACACTGGTAGTGAATGAGGTGAGGAAAAAAAATGAGGAAAAAATTCCATTCAAAATATCTCCAAAAAGTAATAAAATAGCTAGGGATCAATGTAGCCAAAGAGGGACAAGACTCTGGAAATTTCAGAACACTGAAGAAAGGAACTGTAAGATAGGAAGACTTCCATCAGTGCATGACTGCATTTTAAAGTGTAGCACATATGCATGGTGGAGTATTATTTTTTTGTAAGAAAAGATGTCGTTTTCAGGAAAATGGATGGAACTAGGGATCATCATGTTGAATAAACCAGGCTAAGACTGAGTATTACACACTCACTTTAATATGTGGAACCAAAAAAAGATGGCAAGGAAGTAGAAGGGATGCTACTAATGCATAATAGGAAGGGGGTGGGGGGATGTGTAAAGGAAGGTAAGGGGGTGCGAGGAGCTGTTAATTATATCACTAAGAGATCATGTGTTATTTCCTTAGGGGTTCCATTGTATCAGGTGTTATAGGTAATACAGGACGATTTCAAGTGTATAAGTTCTATACAATGTGGTTAGGGTACATGCAAATACTGTGCCATCATGTATAAAGGACTTTTTAAAACCAAATTTTTATCTTTGTTAGTACATGTTTGCAGCACACGATGATCACATTCATTGTGGGGAGTTGGTATTAAATCATTCATTCATTAATTATTTTTATTCAAAAGATGAGCATGTGAACTAAGGTAATTGCTAATGCATCTCATTTGAGTATGACAGAACATCAGTGAAGCAGCTATCTAGACTAAATGCTATTGACATATTAAATGAAGACTTTATATGAATGGCTTTATATGAATCAGGAGACTTGTTTCAAGCAAGTGTAAGGCAAAGTCCTTTAAAGGCCTAAAGGTCTAAAACCTCGGGAGTTGTTTTTATACACATCTTCAGTTTTTAAATCTCCTCCCCTTGCCTTCCTTTTCCTGTCTCCATCTCTTTGTTCTCTTCTTATAGAGGGGACTTCCATTCTTGGGAGGGTGTGGAACCAACCTCTCGTGCACCCCAGGGGGTGAGCCTACTCACAAGTGGTAGGGGAGGGGAGAGAGGGGTAGGAAGAGAGAGAGAGAGAGAGAGAGGGAGAGAGAGAGAGAGAGACCTAGCTCATTGGTGCTTCTTATTATAAAGCCACTAATCCTCTCATAGCAACTCTACCCTTTTGATTGAATCACCCCCAAAATCTCTGTATCCAAATATCACCTCTCATTGGGGATTAAGGTTTCAACATCTGAATTTATGGGGAACATAGCACATAGTCCATAGCAAGGACATTCACAAAATACTCCATGCCCAAAGTTTACCAGCTCTCTAGTGTTGGGCAGGATCGACCAGCCCCTCAGTGTTTCCATTTCTGTGTAAGATGGAGATGCTGGGAATAACAGAGTCTTCTTCATGGGGTTGTTGGAAGGACCAACAACCCCATGTACTATGCTTAGAATAGTGTCTGGCACAGAGGAAGTAGTATTTAAGATATTTGTCCTTTGAACACCTCATAAAAAAGTTTTAAGGATTTTAGATTCTGTAACAGGCAAGTTCCTTTTGTGTCTGGCCTCTGTTTTTTCACCTTCAAGTGGTGGCTATTCTTAATGGTTACTGTGGAGGACTTCCCACCTTCCGTTCCTATTTCTGTGAGTAAAGGGAAGGAGGAACGGCTGTGACCAAGGTTATGCCACAACCGTCCCATGGCTGTGATAGGCAGAAGGCCTGGGGCCGGAGTGTGCTGCTGGTGGTGTCGATGTAAAGTTCTTCTTTGCTGGTCTTCCTTTGGCTGATCCTGGCAGCAGAAAGGGTCAGGGACCCTAGCAGGTGGAGTAGGGGAGATTCCAGTGGAGGGAAACACCTGGAGAAATGCTCCATAGAAGGGAACCCAAGTCCCCCTGTCCGGGGTCTTTTAGCTCGTTCATGTGAAGTGCAGGGGAGAAGTTTCACAGACTCAGAGCATTTATTAAGCCCCTGTTGTTTGCTGGGCCATCTTGCTTTCCTGCTTTGGAAAGCTCATAACTTACATAGCTCTCGTTCAGATTCTAAGGCTGGGTCACCTCTATGGCATCCCTGGAAAATAATACTCTTCCCTTAAATTGACTGTCCCCAGGATGACATGCTCACCCCTCCCCTGGATTGGGGAGCTGAGGTGACGTGCTCCTGCCTAAATGTCACCACGTGCAGGAATAGCACCTGCGTTTCGATGCAGAGCAGAAGGAAAAGTACATGTCCTTTTCACTTACCTTTCCTAAATGCCAGGCTCCTCTTGGGTGAGTATGCAGAAGGCAGGGCTTGGATCTGCTTCCTTAGGCTATGATTTAAACAAATTTCAGCAGAAGTTGTTTCTGGAGAAGTCTTTTAATTTTGGTGGTGTTCTTGGCTATTGATTTATTTTTTTGTCTTTTTTGAGACAGGGTCTTACTATACAGTTTAGACTGGCATTGAGCTCACTTTGCAGCCCAGGCTGGTCTCAAACTTGCAGTGATCCTCCTGCCTCAGCCTCCCGAGTGCTGGGATTACAGGTGTGCGCCACCACGCTTGGCCATGCTCTTGGTCATTATAACTTGGGTTTTCTTCTCACCTCTCTAGTCAGGCTCCTGCCCCTCTTCTGAGATCATACTTGTCAAGGAGAGAGTGGCCTCGAGGTAGCCAAACCCAATGGTCAGCTTTGCTACCATCTCACTCTCCCTCCCAGCAGTGTCAACTGGCGGTCACTGCGCTCATCTGAAGCCAGGTTGACCTCGTGGCTTGATGTGTGCTCTTTCTCTTGGTTCTCCTGCACTGCTTCTTAACTGCCTGCCTCGCTTCTCTGCTGCTTTGTCCTCTTTCCCGGGTCATTTCTCCCCGGCCCCCTTCCTTCCTTGCTTCTTTTCTCTTTCTTGGTTCTTCCTCTCCTTCCTTCCCTTCCCCCTCCTCTTTTTCTTCTTCTTTTTCACCTTCTCCTCCTCCTTCTTTTCTTCTCTCTGCCTCCCTCCTCTCTCTGTCTTCCTCCCTCCCTCCCTTTCTTTCTCTGTCTCTTTCTCTCTCTCATGTTCTTTCGTTATGTTTTTATTCTGATTAGTTCATGTTAGTGGTATGTAATGACTACGTTCCTGATGGGGAGTTGATATACATACATAACACCTCAATTCGTTTGCGTGCACCACCCCCATTTCTGTAAGTGTACAGTGGCACATTAAGGTCACAGTGTAGGTGGTAGAGGTGTTTATTGTTCCTCGGAGGACAGTGTTTCTGGTCTTCCTATTGGCTTGAACCAGTGATATATTTTTTTTGTTTTGAAAATAAAATATACATCAAGTTTACATAGAAGCTTTGAATTTCAATCCAGGGCTAGTAAATCTTCATCTAATCCCTCAGGTCTTGTATCATTATCTTCTTTCTCCTACCGTGGAATTCCTGATTCCAATGCTGGTGGGAAGAATGTCTCATCTTTTTTTGGTGGGAATGTAACTTAGTAAAGCCACTGTGGAGAACAGTATGGAGGTTCCTCAAACGCTGAAAATCTCTCTATGACATGACCCAGCCATCCCATTCCTGTTATGTACCCAGTGGAAATGAAATCAGCACACCAAAAATGTATCTGTGTGCCTGTGCTTACTGCAGCCACTATTCACAATAGCTAGGATGTGAAGTCAACTTAGATACCCATCAGTGGATGCATGGATAAAATAAATGTGGTGTATAAGCAAAATGGAATATTATTTAGCCATAAAGAAGAATGAAATTCTGTCATTTGTAGCAAAATGGATGGGACAGGAACACATTATGTGAAGCGAAATAAGCTAGAAATGAAGACAAGTACCGTATGTTCTCTCTCATATCTGGAAGTAAGAAAAACCCACCTGAAAGTACAGCAGTGACTGCTGGGGACTGGAGCAGCTGTGCGCATGTGCAGAGGGTGGATGAAGGGAGGCAGGATTTAGTGAGGGCAAGCTGCCCAGGTCCTGTACTCCTGCATCACACCCAACCCCACTAACACATACACTGAGTACACGTTCATTAAAAATAAAAAAGGGTCCTGATTCCCCACAAAACCAAGCTAGGTAGCCACCTGCTTTATCCCACAATACACACAGCGTAATCTCAGGAAAACACTGACAACACTATCATCAATGATTTCATTAATGAAAACAATTTAAGAGTTTGTATGAAGCTAATCATTTTTTTGTCTTTAACATATATGTTACTAGGTAGCAATAGTCAAATTCTGTATTTTAAAGTCACTTGACTAAAGAATTCTTAAGGATTAAAACTAAAGTTAAAATTTAATTGTTTAGAAATTAAAAATTTTAATGGAAGTACTATTGAAAGTCAGGTTCGCACCGTGTATTTGGTGGAATCTCACTTCTCTCGCTTTCCACTTCAGCTGTTTCCTTTGTTCCCCAGTAGGTAGCCTTGAGGGGTTGTTTGTGATTTCTTTTTCCATTAAAAACCTGTGTTCCTGTCTGCCTCCTTCTTAGGTAAATGTCAGTGTAGTGTACACATTTTGCTCTCCCTGGTGCTTTTATCTGGTACTGTTTCCTGGGGATCTCACCGCAGCAGTGGGTAGAGGCTTCGCCCTTGTGGGACAGCTGGGGAGGGGATGGCTCGCTTAGCCAGTGCCTCCCAGCTGAGTCCCGGGCTTTGCCGTCCGCTGGGTGCTGCAGGCGCTCTGTGCACTTCCTTTGGTCTTTTGCCAGTGTAGTTTTGGAACAGATTTTTTTAGGACTGAGATGAAGCATCAGGGGCTAAAAGGGCACGTAGTTTCCCCACGCATTGCCAAGCTTTTCTTTGTCTTTTTTCAGCTGCAAAGAAAAGAAAAATAAACAATAGAAACAGTGGTGTAAAATTTCAAAACAAGATCGTAGGATAGGAGAGCAACACTGTTCAGTACATCGTGCGTGGTTATCGTCAACGTAGACGCTCACAGTGCAAGATACAGGCAGAAAAACTGAGCAAGTGGTACAGGCACGTACCTGTCCTTTCAATGAGCTAATAGCAATTAGTAGTGTATCTATCTTAGCTATCTTTTGCATATTCATATGTCTTTTTTCTTTCCCCTTCCTTCTTTTCTCCTTTCCCCTATTGCAGTTACTCTTTCCCTTGGAACATTTTCTTCCTATTTCACAATATCTATTGTACACTGTGGGTCTTATTTACTCTTTCAGCCTTTCAGCCGAGAGAGACAACTCCCTTCAGCGTTATGGCCTTTTGTGTTCCCGCTGGCAGGAGCTGAGAGAGCCTCTCCCTATCGCAGTGGGTTGTAAGGCTTTGGAGGGAGTTCGTTCCCGTAGGACAGGAGCAGCAGCCCCACACCAGATCCTTGCCCGGCCCACGGCTGCGGAGAACTCACAGCATCGGCAAGATCAGGTCATGCCCTTGCCGAAAACCCCGCTGCCGGCTGCCAGTGTCAGAGCGCAGCCTCTGGTCCCGCCGTAGAAGAGCCCTACCTGGTCCGAACCCCTCCTTCTTCTTCGACCTCATCTTGCTTCTCTCCCCTGCGCCCTCTCTGTGCTGCCCATCCCCCCCTTTTCTGTTCCTTTAATCCCTAAAATCACCCTCGTGGTCTTGGTGTCTCCTGCTTCCTCTTGCTTGAGATTTTCTCCTCATTCATTCACCAGCTCATCTCCTTTTACCAATCAACTGATTTCTACGGTCTTTCCAGTCCTTTCTTATCACCTCATCATATTTTTACACTAATTTTTTTTTTTTTTGTGGTAGTTTTTGATTGGTTTGTAAGCTCCTTGGGAATAGAATCCTTTCCTGCCTTTTTCTTCTTTTTTTTTTTTCTTTTTTTGGTGGTACCAAGGATTGTACTCTGGACCTTTGCACCACAGCCTCAGTTTCCCACTCCTTTAAAAACATTTTTTGTCTTTTGAGGCAGGGTTTCACCTTGCTGTTCAGGCTGGCCTTGAGCTCACTTTGTAGCTCAGGGTGGCCTTGAACTTGCAGCAATCCTCCTTTCTCAGCCTCCCGAGTGCTGGAATGACAGGTGTACACCACCACGTCCTGCCCTTAAAGTGTTTTTTGAGTCCCTGTCTCACTAAGTCACTAAATGGCTCAGGCTGGCTCAAACTTGTAATCCTCTTGCTCAACTTCCCAGAATGGCAGGAAGATGTGTGCGCCACTCTGCCTAACTACCTTTGCCTTTTTATCCAGAATTCACAGTGCCGATACAGAGGTATGCCACACCTGTTGGTTCAATCAATGAAAGGACTAATAGCATATATTTTACATATAAAGTCATCCTCATTTGCATTCACAGTCCCTTTCAAAGGCAATGTATTAGTCAGTTTTCCTGTTTTTTTTGCTACCAGTAATCTAACACTGACCTTGCGTTTGCCAAGCAGGTGCTGTGCTGCTGAGCTATATCCCCAGCCTGTCAGCTTTCTGTTGCTGTGACAAAATACTTGGAGCAATCAACTTATAAAGAGGAAGCTTTCATCCTGGGAGGCACGAGATGGCAAGTTCCAGCTCATCCTGGGCAACCCGGAGACTTTATGGAGACCCTGCCCCAAAATAAATAAAGAGGCTAGGGATGTAACCCCATGCAAAGGCCCAGTACTGGGTTCAATCCCCAGTACTGGACAAGAACACTTTTTAAAAAAGTTTGGCTCACCGTTTCAGAGGTTTCTGTCCATGGTCACTTGGTCCCATTGCTTTGGGTCTGCGGCAGCACAGGATGTCATGTAACTTGTATCATGGTGCAGGAGGCCTGTTTATGTCACTGCAGCAGCTAACAAAAGGGAAGAGGAATGGGCTAGGATTCTAATATCCCCTTTAAGGACATACACTGCTAAACCCAACTTCCTGCCACCGGGTCCATCTTCTAAGGGTTTCATCACCCCCCAATGGTGTCACACACAGCAATCAAGAACACATGGCTGGGGAACATTCCAGATCCAACTCTAGCAGGATGCAGCCCCTGAGAGATAGGACATTGTCTTCTATCTGCTTTTGGTGGCACAGGAAAAGGCATATTTAATACATACAACTTGATGACTAGCCATCCATGAAATCAGGGCCATAGTTATGCCAGCAAGATGTCCATTGCCTCCATAGGTGCCCTCTTATTTTATTTATTTTCGTATTAGTACTATTTTGTGATAAGAACATAGCCTAGGGTCCATTCTCTTAGTGAATTTTAAAATGCACAACAGTATTGTTAGCTACAGGTGAGCAGATGCTCTTGGATGTAACTCTTCTTGTATAACTGAAACTTGGAACCACAGGACCTACATGTATTTACCATTTCACGTTCAGCATCTCTTCTCCCTGCCCTTGACAGGAGTCATGGGGCAAACCCAGGCTTTCTGAAACCTGAGTCTTGTACAACATGGAGGTCTTAAAAGAATGGGAGATAGAACCACAAGTATCAGATTAGATAGAAGGCCTGGGAAGGGACCCGAGGAAGTGAGAAACCTTGAAGCTTAGGCCTCATTATCTTCAGGGAAAATCCTCGAGGGCTCATTAAATATCTGTGGGATGAATGAATGAGCCAAAGGTAGATTTTTTAAACATCTAATTCTGCTGGTTTCCTTTCTGGTTGAGAGGAACAGAAGGAAGCTTCGCTCCGGAAGTAGGGGAAGATGATCCCTTCCATTGTGTTCTTGCACATAATCAGGAATTTCTGTCTTCCTCATTTAAGGCAGATTCAACCTTAGGTTTGTATTTAATGGGGAAAAAATAATCAGGTATCGTGGTATTTCATCGAGGTCACTCTATTAGACAGCAGCTGGGTTAGGCTGTCTTCTCTCTGTTTTTCAGGTTTCTGTCAGCAGCAGAGCCTTGTAGAGAATCCTTGTTTACCTCTTCCTCCCTGCAGTTCATGTGGGCACAACCAGGTTTGACGTGAAGCCATTGACTGCAGGCTTGTTTACCCCAGCTTTGGGAATTTAACACTACTCACCTGCACATACCTTGTGCTGTGTGGTAGTCACCACTGTTAGCATTTTATAAATAAGTGTCACTCCATTGACGCCTCATCGTAGTTCTTTTAGGAGAGTCTGATCATTCTCTCTTGTTTTAGGGATAGAAAAACAGAGAGGTCAAGGTGATTGTCCAAGTTCCCAGGAGGTAAGCAACAGAGCAAGGATTTGAACCTAGGCGGAAAGGCACTTACTGTTCAGATGTGTCCCGCCCGTCCAACGTGGGAGATCCAATCTTAAAATTC
Source organism: Dinomys branickii (assembly GCA_004027595.1). Classification (NCBI taxonomy): domain Eukaryota; kingdom Metazoa; phylum Chordata; class Mammalia; order Rodentia; family Dinomyidae; genus Dinomys; species Dinomys branickii. The sequence continues at coordinate 62,262 of PVLD010006175.1, forward strand.
AAGCCCATAATGGCTTTTGGAGGTGGAGACTAAGTGGGGAGATTGTGTCATGAATAGATGAGTCCAGTCATGAACTAATGGTTATCTGGAGAGCGGGTCTGTAATATATGCCAATTTGGCTCTACTTCAGAACTCTGCAAACCCACCCCCCAGGCCCCTGCAAGAAGGCTGTCCCTTGACGTCACCCTTGGTTAGGATTCTGCATCCTAACCTGCGGAAGTATGAGCTGAATAAAACATTATTCTTTATAAATTGCTCAACCTGAGGTATTCAGCTACAGCTACAGAAAATGGACTAATGTTGCAACCTACTTAGGCAGGAGAGGAGAGCCACTGTACCCTCTATCATACTTCCTTCACAAAGTATGATAAAAAATACTGTGAGCGCTGCTGAGTGCCACCCAGTGGGATGTCAGGCTGTAAAGATGTTACTGTGCACCCTCATCCACCTTACTCACTGGATCTGGCCCTAGGTGACTCTTCCGGCTTCAAAGTGTCCTGAAAGGTAAATGTCTTGACATGACTTGGGACATGAGGCAGCCACAACAGCACTAAAGACACCCTCAAAGTGAAGGAAGACCTCTAGAACTATTTCAGAAAGTGACAAGAGCAGTGGAGGAAGTGTGTTCAAAGTGAGGGGGAGTATTTTTAGGGAGACTGATGGCAGTGTGTCTTTTACTGTAGTCAATTAAAAATTAAGCATTGTATTTTCCAATCACACCTTGTATGTGCCCAGGGGTGTGTGTGTGTGTGTGTGTGTGTGTGTGTGTGTGTATGTGTATAGTCACCTCACACTACCATGTGGTCTGCACGCCTGCATTCTGTGAGGCAGTCCCTCATATGGGCAGTGGATGAAAAGCTGATGCTCAGTCTTTTAAAAAAATTTTGTGGTAAAAGAGGTAAAACAAAAGTTGATAAGGAAATAATAGGAGAATGACGATAGTTACTATATTACATGTTGTTATCTTTAAAGTAGTTGCTTAGGGTACAAGATATGGGCATAAAAATTTCTGCAATTAATAGTAGTACAAATGTTCCTTTTTAATGAACTAAGAGACACTGGCGGTGTAACTGACTTGTATTTTTTTTCATTTTCCCTTCTGTCCTCTCCCCTCTTACTTATCCTACTTCCTTTTTCCTTTTGAACAATTTCTCCCCATTTCACAGTATCTATTGTACATTTTAGAACTTATATACTCTTTCAGTTTCTCACACCAGGGAGACAACATGATGTTTACACATGTGTGTCTGATTTATTTCACTTATGAGTATGTGTATTCATCTAGATGCCTGTTTTTGGATTGGGTCTTTGAATTTGGGGGGTCTGACTTTTTTCAATTCTACATATGTTCTAGATACAAGTCCTTTGAGGGATAGTTGGCTAAAGTTTTTTTCCCACTCTATGTGTTTTCTTTTCACTTCATTGATGATTTCTTTTGCTGTGCAAAAGCTTTTTAATAAGATGAGATCCAAGTTGTTCATTCTTTGATACATTTCCCATGCCGTCTGGGTTTTTTTCATGAACTCTCTACCAACCCCTATGTCTTCAAGATTTCTACCTACTTTTTCTTCCAGTAGATTTAGTGTTTTGATTTTAATATTTAGATCTTTGATCCATTTTGACTTTAGTGCATGGTGATAGATATGGGTCTAGTTTTAGTCGTGGGCATGTGGAAAGCCAGTTTTTCCAGCACCATTTTTTAAAGAGGCGATCTTTCCTCCAGTGAACGTGTTTGGCCTCCAGATGCTCAGTCGTGAGCCAGAAGTTCATGGCCAGGCAGCCAGGCAGGCCGTATTGTATGTCTCGGTCTTGAGATAGAATTTCTCTTTCTTGGGGAAACCTCAACTATTACTCTTAAGGTCTTCAAATGATTGGATGAGTTCCACCCACTGACAGAGTGAGATCTCCTTGGCTTAAGTTAGTCAGCTGATGAGAGATGTTAGACACATTCACAAAACACTTTGCAGTAACATCTAGACCGGTGTGTGAGCTACCAGCTGGGCTCCACAGCCTGGACACATGGATGCATACAGTTAACCATTACCCTGGCTGATCTGGTCTCTGTGGCCCTCTCTTTCCCCTTCTAAGTGGACAAACTTTTCCTGCTCTTCCAGTTTCTCCTCTATAAAATGGAAATATGGAGTAGGAATGTGCTGAGGGCTGAGTGGGAAGATAATTTCCAGACAGGGCATCCTTACTGCTTGAAAACTGAAGTCTTTTGTTCCTGGAACTCCTGAGTCATCACAGGAAGAGAATGTGACACCAGGACTTGACAGTGCCTGCTGGTGTGCACTAGACCTATTTGTATGACTGTTAGCTCTTTTGTGAGGCTAAGGTCAGCCCCAGAGGGGACAATGTATAGGCTTCCTGAGGGGCTTCTCCAAGCACACTTGTCAACCCGGATTGAGGTCCTTCATAACCCCACAGAAAACTGGAATAGGTGGTCTCTTCCTCAATCTGAAAAAAGCCATCTGTGACAAAACAACAGCCAACATCATACTAAATGAGCCGGTGGAGATGTCCCTTTTCTTGCTTTGGAGGTCCAGAATGGAGGGAGAGGGGATGAGGGGTGTTATGGTTTGTGTCTGGATGTCCCCCCCAAGCCTCATGCAGTTATGGGCTGGGCTTCTAGAGCTTATGATTGATTCGTGGTCCAACGTTGGGATTATGTGTGTGAGTGCTGCACCTGCCCTGGGGCTGGTAGTTTGCATACAGTGTAAGGGAGGGAAAGAGGCTGCCTGCTGCCGCTCCTTTGCTCTTGCTGCTTTTGCCGTCTTGTGCTGCCTTGAAGTGTTGCTCTTGTGCCCTGCCACCCTGCCTTGGAGCCAGCTGATTACAGACTGAAACCTCCACAAACTGTAAGCTAAGTAAACCTTCCTTTCCTTAATTTTGGGCAGTGGGTATTTTGTTTCAGCAACGAGAGAAAAGTACCCAAGATAATGCGGAAGGGAAGAAGGAAGGTGAGGCGGGTGATTACCTGTTCTGTGGGTAAGTGTCTGCACACAGGCACACGCACACTTACAAAACACAGACAGACCACCTCTAGGAGGGAGGTGTGCAAAGACCTCTAAAGCCCTAGATTTGCTGTGATGAAGTCAGAGCAGCCACTTTACTGTTGGTTCTGATATTTTCTTGATATGCGATCCGAATGAGTCAAGGAATCTCTCTGACCTTTGGTCTCTCCATCTGTGAAAAGGGTTACCAAGTAACAGTAGCTGATTTGCAGGGCAAGGTGAGGACAATGTTGGATAAAACACACCCAGTTCTTTTATGTCTCATTGTCTTCCTGTGGCCTGGTGGGAGATTATCTCTGACCAGTGGGTGAAGGAGAGGCCCCAGGATGGCTTTGGTCATGACCACCACACGCCGGCCTTCAGGTCCCCTGGGTACTGTTCCTGGCCGCCTTTGGTTCAGTTTAGTTCTCAGTCACCCTGGGTTTTAGCGTTTATGTTTATTTTTAGCAGGGGAACGTGGCAAAGGGAGAGACGAGCTATTAATGAACATATTACTCAATAATGGCAGATAATAAGCGGCTGCTCTAATTGCATTATGAGCCTGTCACTTGAAGTTCATCCTGTGATTCAAGCGCAAGGTTTGAAGTATTTTTAAACGGGAGCCCAGGTTTTCAAGTACAAGGGGGGAGGGCAGAGAAAAGAACAATTACCTAAAAGTGGTAAAATTAACATCCCTTCATTCCTGGCCTTCTAAAGAGCTTTCTGATTATGTATTCTCATGGTTCCATGGGAATGAGATAGTTTTCACTCTAGTGATGTAAAGCTTTCACAAAGTAATTCCTAGTATTAGAAAAGGCCGGATGGTGAGTGGGACTGTTTCCTGAATGTTTGGAAAGCCACAACATGCATTCGCCTTTATCCTACCTGATGCTTTTAGTAACCTGGGAGGCAGGCCTTCTTCTGTCGGTTTTGTAGCTGGGCTTCTCTGAGGCTCAGCGGAGTGATTTGTTCTAAGGACAGAGCCGGTACCAAAGAGTTGCTTTAAATATGACCCTAGCTCCAACCTGAGCTCTAAGCTGCCTGCTGAGAACCAGATTAGGGGAGAGGGGAATCAACATATTTCAGATGTCTGCTTCCGTGTCTTTCAGGGGAAAGATAATACGCTGGAAGCATCACGTGACTGGGTTAGACCTGGACTGATCCACACACTAGGGCTCTGAGCCCTGACCCCACCTTGTCTGTCCTTGTTTCTGAGCCCGCTTCCTTTGGTCTAGAATTCCATGTTCCCAAAGGGTGCCAGCCTCCCATGAGTGGGGCAGGAGCTGCTTCTGTTTGGTAGGCATGCATTTATGTCTATAGTCACCTGTTATTTACGACTATCTGGACTGGCTTTCTAATTAGGGTAGTGATTTAATTTTACAATAAATATATTTAAACCCTTTAGGAGTGTATAGATCTAAAAACATATTTAAATACATACCAGAAGCGGTGGCAGATGTAATAACAATCATTGCAAAAGTGTACTGAGTGCTTGCTGTGGACCACATGTAATTTCAACACTTTCTATTCACCAGCTCATTTAATCCCCACAACCATTGAGGTTGGTTCTATTATTAGCCCCAATTTATACCTGAGTACAGGGAGGGACAGAGGCTTCAGTATCCTGCCCAGGCTGCAGGACCAGTAAGTGGAGGAGCTGGGATTTGAACCCAGACTGCCGGCTCCAGAGCATGTGCTCCTAAGTGCGTGGGCTCCTAGGGTAGGGATAGATGGTGTTTGGGTCACACTAGCCTGGGCTGTGTAGAGTGACCAGCTCATCTTGATCGATCTGAGACTTTCTCAGTTGAGAGTCCCACATAGAGGAGCTCTCAAGTCCCCGGCAAACTGGGACAGTGGGTGACTCTAGCTGCGTCTTCAGTCTTCACCAGGTTCTTCTGAGACTGTGCCACTGCTTATGCTGAGGACATGAGCCAAGCATATGCAACCAACCCAAACATTCCAGATCTGTAGGGGCTGTGAGGAGTAAATATACACATCTTCTAACGGCACCATAACACCCAGAGACACTTGTTTAAAAATAACAGAGTAAGTGCCTGATCGTGTCTATGTAACTAACAGTGACATTGCCTTACCCACATAAATGACAGAGTGGAAATGTCCCACAGCTTTATCTATAGCAGGACCACAAGTGTCATGTCAAAACCACTAGATCCGGGTGCACTGGCACACGTTATGGGAAGGGAAGAGACCCTGTTGGTGCACCTGAAATATCAGTAACGCCCATAACCACAGTGATGACGACGACGACCACCGTGAGGATGATGAGGACAGTGATGACGGCTGCCCTGTAGTCTGCACACACTTTGCTCCAACACAGCGCTTAGCGCTTTAAGTGCATTTTCGCAATTAATCTTTATTTAGTCTTCATGGGGCACTGTTATTATTATTATGTGAGGAAACCGAGACACAGAAAGTGCCTAGAATTCCCCAAGTTCATAAAGCTAGGAAGCTGGGGAGTGGATCCCCTAATGCAGGCAGCCTTTCTCTCTAAAGCCCAGAAGACACAGCCCACTAGTGAGCCGGCAGAGTGCAGCAGGAATTGAGGTCAGGAAGGCTATAGCTCCCAGACCCATGTCTCTCCATCTCTGCACATCTGCCAGTTCCCGATTGGTTTAAGCCCAGCATGTGTGGCCAATGGGATTACTGAACATCCGTGGTGGCTCTTTCTAATTTGCATTCATGATTCTCCTGACCTTGACTGGCTGTTCATATTTCTTTCCCTCCCTCAGGCTTTGCCCAAGGCTCAGGACACACTGTGTCAGAGGGGGAGACATTTCCATGTGTATCTCAAAGGGCAGGGAGTGCAGGGCCGGCGCTCTTCTGTTAAGTCACTGTGATGTCACACATGTATGCATCCCCACGCCTGCCCCAGCTGTACCTTTCTCTGTAGCTCTCCCACTGGAGAAGCCTAATGAGAATGCAGGGGGTGAAAGCGATATTTCACAGGAATAACCTTGAGTCTACTCATACATAGATTTGCAACGTGTGGCACTTTATTATTAGCAACAGATTACTTGGTAATACACCTCACAATTGCTTGCAATACACCATACCTGGGGCTGAGAAGTACTGGCAGAATGTGGGCTGTGGAAGAGGGTGTGTGTGTGTGTGTGTGTATGCACTGACTCAGATCAAGGGTCCAGAATGTCACTGCTTTCCTCCCTCAGAGCCTTGTGGTGACTTCTTTGGTACAAGCTGTTTCAATATGTTTCATCATATATGACTAGAGATTTTACAGCATTGAAGGCCAAGTCCTCTGGAGCCTTAGTTTAGGGGCCCATGGGGCCTTCCCTCTCCTGACTGTTGGGCCCCGTTCTCGGCAGGTCTCTCCAGAAAACACTTTTGGACTCCAGCTCCAAGAAGGTCTTTGCCAGCTGCCAAGAATCTTGGGACCCAGGCCAGGCCAGGGACAGCCAGGACCATGTACCTTTGTGCTATGCTGGTCTCAAAGGATGCGTGTTTTAAATGGGCCATCCCACTGCATCCTCCAGGGTAAGAGGTGTTGTCGCCCCCTCCACACAAGAGGAAGTCTGGGACATGGTGGTCTGCCATAGTGGGTTGAATTGTACCCCATCCCCCCAAATTATATTCATGTCCTCACCCCTGCAGCTGGGCATGGGACCTACTTGGAAATAGTCTTTGCTGATGTAAGCAGGTTAAGATGGGGGTCATATTGGGTTAGGGTGGATCCTGATCTTAAGGCTGATGTCGCTATACGAGTAAGGAGCGGGATTTGGATGAGTAAGTACCTGACTTATGCACAAGTTACACTCCAGGAGGACATTTGTAAGTTGCTTTCATTTCTGAGCCTGACAAAGTGAGTCTTATGTACCTTTGACACAAATATACAGTGTAAAGCATTAAACAAAACTAAATGCCCACAAACATTGTAAATGAATGATTTTTACTTTTACAGTTACCTTACAGTGGCGGCACAATACAACAACTGGCATAGAGGGGACTGCAGGGAGTGGACTGACAAGAAGAGCCTAACTGGAGGAGGAAGGTGGGGCAGGGTCATCTATGATGAGCAAAAAAGAGTTACTTCCCGGACATCACTGGGTCAGGTTTTTGAGAGAGTAGACAGAGTCGAACCCATCAGCATCGGGCACGAGTGAAAGTCTGTCTCACCCTCCGCTTTCTGTCGAGGGTGATCCTTCATCTCTTACCACCCCTGGCAATCCCTCCCCACTCCCGCCTCCAGAGTATCGCACTGTGCAGGGGGCGCACGGCGGCACAGCTGTGCCAGCAGCTGGCAGACACCACGCCACCTCCAGTGCTGGTTTGCATCTATGAATGCTGATATGGCGAGGTCCGTTTGTGTCTGACAGTTCACAACTCAAACATTCGCATGTTGGTGACTTACTGTATAGAGGTACGTACACAGAGAGAAGAAGGCCATATGAGGACGAGGGCAGATAACCAGGATGATGGGGCCATGAGCTAAGGGGTGCTGGGGACTCCGGGAGTCATGAGAACCCAGGGGAGAAGACTGGAACAGCTACAGAGGCCCCTGAAGGAACCAACCCTGCCCACGCCTTGAACTTGGACTTCTGGCCTCTGGAATTATGAAAGACAATGTTTCTATTTCTCTCAAGCCAACCTGGCTTAGGGTCCTTTGTAATGAATGAATGTAATGAATTCACCTGCCTAAGGTCACAGGACTTAACAGCGTCACAATGAGACCTGACCTAGGTGGTCGAGTCTCAGTCAGACTCCTCCCATGGTCCACCCAGGGAGACCATGCACGCACGTGCAGTCTCTGAAATCGGAGGCTTAGCAGGACTTGGGAGAGTCTTGAGGACCTTCTAGACTCTTTGCTTTGCAATCCTGTCTGTGGTGGGCTGTGCTAACCCAGTTGTCCTGGGAATGTAGGCAGACAGGGGCCGATCTTGCCTGTTAACACTATGTTCTGAGGTCCTTAATTAATGCAGTCAAGGAACACACAGGGATTTATCAAATCTGTGCCTGAGCCAAGGCTGGGAAGAAGCTGTTAGTGGCTCAGTGGGGAAGGGGGCTCCCACAGCTGCTGAGGTGGTGTGTGTGTCAGGACAGGCAGATGGTAATGAGGATGCAGAATCATCCTTTCAGCCCCTCCATCAAGGGCTCACCATGTTTGAGACCTTGTGTTGGGCTTTTAGGAGCTAGAAATAAGGGACACAGAGGTAGGGTCTTGGAGAATATCAGGAACCCCTGTGAGCAGTTGGGGGAGCAGATATCAAACATTTTATTACATTTCACTTGCTGTGTGCTGGGCACTGCTCTAAATGCAGTGACTTGTCGGCCACTGGCATGGGTGGTATTGTTGCTTATGCTTTTCACGCGGGGACCCTGAGGCATAAGAGGGTGAATGCATCCTGAATGTGTGCAGACCACCTGATCACATCTCTGCTTCTCACCCATGCTCTACTGCAGAGAAGGAAGGGAAAAGCTGTTCTGTTCTTGGGGCCTGGGAGTTACCACTCAACCCAGATTCTTGAGAGTGAGGAGGAGCCCACAGAGGACTAGAAGGAAGGGCGGAGGGGACAGAGTACTGAAGGCATGGCAGTGAGGGAGAGCACTGTGTAACAGGATTGTGGCCCCATTGTCCCCTAGAATCCACATGTGGAGTCCTAAGCCCAGTTCCTCAGATTGTGGTTTACTTGGAGAGAGAGTTCTCACAGACAGAATTATTTAAGATGAGGTCATACCAAAGCCAGGTGTGCTCCCTCCCTGATATACCTTGTGTCCTTATGCAAAAGGGAAATTCGGACACAGAGCTATGAGAATATCATGGGAAGATGAAGGCTAAGACCATGGCTCTGCTTTGGCACATCAAGGAGCATCAAAGACGGCCCGAGACCCACCCGGAGCCCGGAGAGAGTTGTGGGACAGACAGCTCCTCACAGCCTGCAGAAGGGGCAGCCCTGCCGATGTCCTGATGGCAGGGACTCCTGACTTCAGAGCTCTGGGAGAATACATGTATGTCGTTGAGGCTGCAGTTTGTTATGACAATCCCAGGAGAGTACACAGTGGTCTGAGGCAGTTTGGAGGAGTAGGGTGTAGACTGTGTGGGGCATCTCAAGGACACAGGGAGAGAGGGTTAAGAGTCTTGCCTAAGATTAAAAACATCAACAACCCAGTCATAGGATGGGAGAGTTATGGCGTGGGAGCATTTGCAGTAGGGAGTCCAGGACCTTGGGTTCAAATCCTAACTCTGCTCTATGACCTTCAGCTGGTTATTTACCCTCTGAGATTCAGGGCTCCATTGTCCCAAAAACCACCATCTTATCAAGCCAGGCTTTTATTCACAAGGCTCATTTTATAGCAGAAAGCGTTGTAGCTGACCAGGAACATGGAAGCAAGCAGAACTCTATCACATAGTTTTGCAGACGTATGCTAGGAATGTAAAGCAGGACACTTACTATAAAAACCGCAAGGTGATTGTTGCCTTTGGGGCATCAGTTTTTCCTTCCATTGGGAGGATGGGCTGAGGCATCAAAAATCAGGAATCCAAAGACACAGGGTGAAGGAGCCCTCTTCCCTGGTGACTCACGTGGGCCTGGCCAGCAAAGTCACTGCATTCTGCATTCAAGGAGTCCTTCCAGCTTCGTTCAGAATTAGGGTCACTTGCCTGGAAAATATCAACATCACCCTGACATTTTTGAATGCCACAAAAGTTTTTGAACGGCAAGAGCTGGAGGTGGCACTGTTTCCATGGTGATGGAGAAGCTGGTGCCAACACTGAAGGCATGAGGAGGGCAGCATGCGCATTTGGTGTTTGAACTTGAGGCTCCCATCTGCAATGAGACTGTACCCCAGAGAGGGAGAGGGAGAGGGAGAGGGAGAGGGAGAGGGAGAGAAACAGAGACAGAGACAGAGACAGAGAGAGACAGAGAGACAGAGAGAGAGGTAGAGAGAGAGATTTATTTTTCATTCCAGGTATGCAAATCAGGGGTTCTTTGCCCTCAAGACCTCATGTGATGAGCACTAGTGTCTCTGTACCTGCACGTGTTTGTGTATGTGTCCTTGAGTATCTGTGTGTCTCTGGGTGTGTGGGGTGTGCACATCTGTGCAGGTTTGTGTACATATGTGTATGGATGCAACTGTGTGTGCATGTCTCTATGTATGTGCACCTGTGAAATCCGTATGCAGGTTTATATTTGTATATTTATATAAATAATGCATAGGTACCTGTGTCTCCATGTGCCTTTGTGCATGCATATGTGCTGTGGGTCCTGTGTGTGCATGTGTGTGGCAACTGTAACTCTGGTGGAAGAGGAAGGGAGATGTGACTTCCAGAGGGAAAATGTAAGCCAGGCGTGTTGCATACTCCTGTAATCCCAACACTTGGGAGCGAGTTTGAGGCCAGCCTGGGCTACACAGCAGATTCAAGGCCAGCCTAAACTACATAGTGAAACCCTATCTCAACAAAAAGACAAAACACAACAAAACAAACAAAAAAGAAGAGGGAAGTTCGAGTCTGGCTTAGGTCAATAAACTAGCACACAGGTGATGAATAAGCACTCTCCCTCCTGCCCCGGGCTCAAGTCCAGTGCTGCCCTTGAAGGGTGATGCCAGGAAGCTGGGCCCCCTGGAGGAGGACAGAGGTCCGAAGTCTGCAGTCCCTGGCATCAGATGCCATTTGCTGGCATTAGCCCTTCTCAGGCCTGCTCTTTCTCTATCTCCTCCATGCCCCCACCCAGACTTCTGGTAACATCCGGTACACAGGGAGTGCCTGCCCCTTCCTCTTCTAAGCAGCAGGCTGGCCATGAGGACTCTCGACTCCTTTGGCCAGTGATACGTCAGAGGGAATGAGTCACCCATTATCAGGGAAGAGCCACCTTATAAGTAGGTTGGTGTAACCAGCTATGGAGATGAGGTGTGAGCCTTGAGCTGTCAAGGCCACATTCTTTGTGTGGGAAGAGGTTGCCTGTGAACACGGCCTGCATTGGAGACAGGAGAACGAAGGAAGGAGAGACAGTGTCCTGCTGATTCATCCCATGTGTCCCCTTAGATCCAGCCTTGCTGGAATTCAGGGCAGCATTATAACACATCCAATGAGGAATAATGGAAGAAACTTAGGTGCTCATCCAAGCAAAAAGAAGGCTTGGTCTGTGCGCACATGTGTACACGTGTGTGTGTGTGTGTGTGTATGTGATATATGGGACGGGAGGCAGGCAGGTTGCTAATGCATATTAAATAGATATCAAGCTGGGTGTGATGCATGCCTGTGATTCTAGCACTGGGGAGGCTGAGGCAGGAGGATCATTGTGAGTTTGAGGCTAGCCTGGGCTACGCAGTGAGCTGGAGGCCAGCCTGAACTGCATAACAAGATTCTGCCTCAAAACAAACAAATACACGTCAGCAGAAATGTCTTCAGATTGAGATTGGAATTATCTGGGGTGGAGCCAGGATTCAAGTGGGGGAGGAGCCAGGATTCAAGTGGGGAAGGCCCTATGAAGTCAATTTTGACTCCTAAGAAAGAGAATTCTGATGAAGTACCTCAAAGGCGCAGGCTTACAAGACAGGAGTGCCTATAGCTGGAGGACGTCAAGTGGGGCAGAGAGAGCCAGGAAAGAGGTACTGGAACTCTTCTGGAAAGTGAACCACATTCCATGAAAACTGGTAAGGGAGGAAGTGTATGGTTCATGTAGTCTGGAAGAATTCTCAGGTAGCTCACAGACTTGGAAAAGAAGCTGAAGGACTCACTGCTTTTGTGGATGGAACCAGGGTTGTCTGCTTTTCCCTGCCTGACTCCATTTTCCATTTCCATTTCCATGGTGGGAAAGATGGCTGCCATTTCTCTGGACCTTACACCCTTCTTTCCCCCACCCTGACTGCAAGAGAGCACCCCAGGGAAGGGCTATGATTAGCTTTGCTTGAGTCATAGGCCCGCCTTTGGAGCAATCACCGAGTGTGATTTGTCATGTCTGCCCTGAGTCCTTTGTCCTTCTCAGTGGTTAGGAGTAGGAATTAGTGGAAGTTACAAGAAGAAGGTGAACAGTGGAAAACGTGCTGGGTTTTGGAAAACATCAGTCCCCATGAGGTGCTGTGGATGGGGTAGTAGGCTCCAGTATGAAGTGGAAAGAGGTGCGATGCACTTCTGAGGTATTTGGCACACAGTAGGCATGTTGAAAGCACATACTGAAGGAATATGTAAAGATTCATTATAATTCACCCTACCTTATTAACACCTAGTGGTTGACTTTGTGACCCAGAGATTGACTGACGGTGGAGTCAGATGGCCTGGGTGTTGGAATCATTGCATGTGGATGTGGCCTTGGGTTACTTCCCATTTCTCAAATAAAGCACCCCTTAGAGATTGCACTTCTATGCTGGAACACCATGGTAGGAATTTGGAATTAAGTAGGTGGTTATTGAATCATTTTTGCTTATTCTAGTTATTCCTTGAGCCTTCCCCAAGTGTTCTCACAATGTGAGAAGAAAATTGTAATGAAGGATATTTTGCGAACAAAAGCATTGATTGAGCTCCTTGGAAGTCTTGAATGAGGTTATTAGAGTTGCAACAGCCATTCAGGGAGTGGAGGTGACTGTAAAGATATTTCATCAAGACTGGTAGAGCAGATTGTCTTTTGCCGATTTCCTATTTTAAGAAAACTCTGCTGTCCGTGGAACTTGGGCTCTCTGTTTCTGCCCTTTGTCTGATAGATCACAGCTTGGAAGTCTTGCTGGAGGGTGGCACGTCCCCTCCAAGACTCACAGAAGTTTAACTGCCACTGTAAAATGAGTGTGAGGTGGTTAGGTCATCAGGGCTCCCTCCTTACAAAGAGATTAAGGGGTGGGCAGTTATTGTAGGGGTAGGTCCTGAAAAAAAGATGAGGGCAGCCCTGTTTTTCTTTCTGTCTCACACACTCACTTTTGCCTTCCACCATGGAATGCTGCTGCTTTGAAGGCCCTAGACAGATGCCAGCATTATGCTCTTTGGCTTTGAACTGTGTGCCAAATGCATATCCATTGTTTATAAATTATCCAGTCTATGGTATTTTAGCATAGCAGCAGAAAATAACTAGCTCAGAAACTTGTAAAACACTTCTGCTGCTCATAGCAAGAATACAAGTCTAGGCTAAGTGTGCTGCTATTCTCCACTTCCACGCTCAAGGCAGGCATCGCTAATCAATCACAGCAAGCCCCAACTCCCTGCCACTGTCCTCTGTCGATTGGGAAGCAAGAGGAAGCCAGTGTGCTTCCCTAATTCTGCTGTCTCAAAGGTGTGCTACTCAGCCTGGCATCTGATGCTTCCCAGAGCTTGTCATGTTTCCTTCCAAGAAACATGCTCCCTCTGTCACTGTCTTGAGCTCTTACATGCTCATTCCTCCCTGGGATTCTGAATGATTTTCTTCCCAGGCTAACAGGGGAAGTTGTTGAATCTAAAGTTTCTAGAATCAGACCCCATAGATCCTGTTACCTCTGAGTTGGGTAATGTTGAGTTAATCTTATAACTGGAGAGACCTTTCTCATTTGCAATTTGCAGATAATAACAACATACACATATCACAGAACTGATGTGAGGGCAAAAGAAGATATTCCAGGACCCCCCAAAAGAAGGGTCCTGGAACACAGCAGCCCTAGATGTGTTCTGTACGCTGAGGTGCTACTGTACTGTCTGTTATAGTGGGTTGCAGCTGGCACTTCCACTGTGACTTATTTCTCTATTACACATCTATCTGTCCATCAGTCCCACTGTCCATATCATTTGTCATTTGTCCTTTGCCTTTTCCAATTCTTTTAGAATCATAGCTAACCACTGTCCCATCATCCTCACCTCCAGCCGTTTCCTGTTTTCTATGATTTTATCACCTAAGACGCTGGTCCACCTTAGGGAGGCAACACTCACCTGCTTTTCTGGAGTTACCCTGCAGGGGCACCATGCTTACAGATTACAGAAGTGAGAAGCCCCTGCAGTTGTGCCAGCTGCTGTCCTGTTCCCAGACACATAATGGGGCCAAGCCTTGGCTTTCCAGGAGAATGAATACTCCTGAGGGCAAACGCTGTGCCTCAGTTGCCACCGTGTGCCTGTGCTGGCAATAGGTATTCACCATGGGCAGGACAGAGCACAGGGAAGGGGTGAGGTGCCACTCCATCTTTCAGTGCCTGGGTTAGTGCTTGGTGTCCTCTTTCGGTTCCTTCTGTGGTTGCCTAGGATACAAAGAACTCTCAACCTCAGTACTGCTGGTGTTTCGGACCAGGACACTCTTCGTGTAGGGAAGGCTGTCCTTTGTGTTGTAGGACATTCAGCAGCATCTGTGGTCCCTGCCTACTGGATTCCAGTAGCAACCTCCCAGCCCTTCAGCTGTGATACCCCAAACTGCCTCAAAACAGAGCCAAATACTCCCTGGAGGACAACACTGTCCTGGTTAAAAACCTCTGGGTTATGATGTCCCCGTAAGTCCCACATGGGTGACAGCCACAGTCAAGCAAGGTAAAAGATAGAAAAGCTGAGCCTGCCAGATTTTCTCTGTATTAAATGATCAGTTTAGCAGTTTTGAGGCATGGCTTGGGGGCAGCATCGGGCACCTGACCTACCCAAGACTGAGAGCAGGAAACTGGACCATAGGAGGACGAGGACCTAGGCCAGTGTCCCCTGAGAATTATCAGGTGAATATGAGCGGGTTACGCTGGGAGGGAGAAGAGGGGGAAGGAATTTGAGGAGTTTCTTGGATTTCAGACACTGAAATTTGGCAAGTTCTCTGTCTTTTTCACCAGGTTGACATTCTGGGCAGCAGGCTTGTCCCGTAACCAGCACAACCTCCCAGGATAGGTCCTTTATTTTTCTTCCTTCCGATAGGCGCAGCTTTGTAGGATCCCCTCAGGCCAGATCTTTGAGGAAGGTTTTCCTCAATCCCTTCCTCCCCAGTTCTGTCTGTGGCCTTCTGTGACCCCATAGTCCTCTCTAGGCTCCGTACTTACCCTGTCACAGTCCCTCATGGATTAGGCTCTGCTTGGCTTCTTGTCAGTCTCTGCCACACAGTCTCTGTCCCACAGCCACGTGTCTTGTTCACTTTTGTATTCTCAGTGCTCACCACGAGGGCATGCACATAGTAGGTGGTCATCTCTTCATTTGGTGCAGTTTACTGATCACTTGCCTGCAGCAAAATCCTGGACTAGGGACACTGATTCTCAGATAGGATGTCCTTGGCTCATCTAGTATAGGGGACAACGGCCCCTCTGGCTCCTGAGTCTCTCTTGCTCCATTGTTTGGGCGCTATAGAAGAGTCTGGGGTTCAACACTGTTCCCAAGTCCGGTAGTGGGACTCCTGAGCTAATGGAGACCAGAGTTCTACTTGGGTCCTCACGTACCTGCGAAGCAAGATCTGTCACCACACATCCATCTTCCCACAGAGGAAATTGAGACCCTGGAAGGTTGAACAACGCGCTCCAGACCACACAGTGAGTTGGCAGCCATGACAGTGCGAACCTAGGACTTTCAATTCATACCTTGCTTTGTTTGTGTTCTGGGTTCAGAGCTCCGACTCAGACTTCAGAGTTGATCTAGCACAGCTGTTAGTTTCCAGCTCTAGGATGTGGGTCAAGTCACTTAATATTTCCACATCTTGATTTCCTCACCTGTAAAATGGGCCTAATCTAAGCCTTCTTGTAAGGTTATTTTAAAGAATCGACGTGGAGATCCAGGTAAAGAAAACTCTTACAGGTCACGGAAGCTGCTGCCTCCGAAACCCCAAAGTTCACATCCCTTTGCAGGGTGCAGCGCAGATGCCGAAATCCAAAAGGATCGATGATCTCACTTGCTTCGGGGCCAGAACAGCCTCCAGGAAGGGGCCCAACTTCCTGGGAACTGCATATCACTTTTTCCTCCCAGGAGCCCAAATTCCAAGACATGTAGCTAAAATTGGCCCGCAAACAGCTTTTGCAGAGCACGTCGCAGCTTTTTTTGGGTCTAGAGAGCCAGTTTCCATGATGAAAGTGGCACAGAAGGAGAGACCTAGCTAAAAACAGCCACCGCCCAGACTGGTGTTAACAGGATGCAGCCGCCCTGTAGTTTGGGGGGTTTAGACACTCCAACTTCCGCAGCAGCTTTCAGCATGACCACTAGGTGGCAGTGTCGCAACGCACCGAGGGAAAGCGGCCCAGGACTCTGGTGGAAGAGAAAGGCGCTGCTTCTGGAAATGATGCCTATAAAATTCGCTGCGGCTACGACATTCCTCACTAAATTATTTTTCTTTTATTTGGGGGCATTTATTTGCATCACAGCGCGTCATGGAAGCACCTCTTTTAAAGGCTGCCTTGGCACCTCCAAAGCAAAATTAAAGAATTGTCCACCCGACTCCGAGCCCCTGGCGCTGGGTGTCCCGGCCACAGGCAGACTTGTGGTCCCTCAGGCTCCATCGCTTCCGAGGTTCATCACACCTGAATCTGATGGCATAATTGAAGGGCTCGCCTTGGTTTTGAGTTTTCCCGGAGAGGTGGCCCAGATCAGGGGGCAGGTATCAGTTTAGGACACCGGCTCTTGCTGTGTGGGAGCTTTGGCTCCCACCGTGGCTGGCTTGTCTCAGCTCGCTGCATCAGTTGGAGAATGGGACACTAATGCCACTTGCCTCGTGGCCCACAGCGAGGGACAGACAGTCTCCGATGGAATTTCTTAGCATAGTGCTGGCCCTTAAATGTTAGTTACCATGGCAGTTTTCTCAGTATCTGCAGGGCCTGGTATGTATTAGACACTCGACAATCACACTCTGGATCATCCCCTATCCAAAGTGCTTGGGACCAGAAGTGTTTTGAGTTTTGGGTTTTTCCAGATTTTAGAACATTTGCATAGACATAGTGATATATCTTGGGGATAGGACCTAAGACCTAAGGCCAAATTCACTTTTGTTTCCTATCTCCTTTATACACCTGGTCTGAAGGTCACCATGTACACTAGTCGTTACAGTACCTGTGTTTTGACTACGACCGGTCACTTGAGGTCAGGTAGAGAATTTTCCCTGTGTGGTATCTGAACTTAAGCTTCAGATTTTGCAGCGTTTTGGATTTGGGTTTTTCTTTCCTAGTACCCGGAATCAAACTCAGGACGTTGTGCTTGCCAGGCAGGCGCTTGTGCCGCTGAGCTACATCCCTGGCCTTGGGTTTTGGGTTTGGGGATGAGGGGTGCTCAGTGGTGGTAACTTACCGGGCCTCACTGTCCTCACTGGGGGATGACAGAGGAAGTGACCTTGGTGACCTTGACTGGCCAGAGGTATGCGCCCAGTGAGGAATGTGAACCCTCAGTATAACTCTCTGCAAAGCTTCTCAAAGCTGTGTTCTAAGGCTGCTTCTAGCCCCAGAGACCTGGGGTCTCCTCGGGCCTGGGTGATTGCAGCTCTCAGTCTGTGGTGCCAGCAGCCGTCAGGACAGCCCACATTTCAGCCCTCAGCTTCCTCACCCCCCTGCCTCCTGTCACACGTGTGGGGTGGCACCTTGCCCTGCATCCCCCCGTGCTCCATGTGCTTCCCTGAGCACTCAGCTCCGAAAGGTTTGGCCGTAGCATGTTCCCCATCACCCACGATGGGAAGCTGGCCCCGACTGTCCCTCACTCCCTGCTCTCCAGCCACCGAAGCTTCTCTCACAGCCCAACTCTCTGCTTCATTGCTGTTTTCCTGTATCTCCACGGTCCATTCCTTGGGGGCCATCACCGCCTGTCTTGCCTGGTCCTGTCCTCCATCTCCCGGCCCCTGGTCTGATCTCTTCCGCTTCTGCTTCATGGTTCCTTCCAAGCTCACCCCTGGCCATTTCACTCTGGGGCCCCAAATCCAGTTCTGCACTATGGGCTCAAGGTCTTCCCTCCTTTGCCTGTGAACCAAGGCTGCCTCTGAGCTAAAAGCTTCTGATTTGCCTTTGCAAGTCCATTTCCAGCACCTTTTCTCTCCCATTTCAGATCAGGGGCATGTGAGCTCAGTCTTGTCGGTAGCCTTTTTTTTTTGTAGGTTGGATTTACACCCACTTACTGGTGATCTGAGTTTGCTCTCACTGCAACGCAGGGCTGAGTGTGAGATGTTTACTCTCTGGCCCCTGACAGAAACCGTGTGCCAAGCTTTATTCCAGTTCAAGTCGAATGGCACTGCAGGCTGTGGGTGCTTTACACACAGTGTGGCCAGGTTTGGGGCTGAGTCCTCCTATCTGCAAAGTCCTTGCTCATTGCTTCCCAGAGCAATTATTTGTACCTTGCAAGGCCCAGCGCTAAGCCAGCAATCCAGCCTCCGTGAGCAAACACCGATGGGGAGCCCCGCAGCGCTTGCATCCATGCGCTGGGGAGACACCCGTTCTCAGGGAGCTCACGCTGGTGCTGCTGGCCCGGCTGCTGCTCTCACGTGTTCCTAAGGCTCCTGTCCTCTCGTCACTGTCGTGCTTTTTGGTCTTGGGGCCTGGTGCCCACCTCGCCTTTCTTTGGCATCTGGCACAGTGCAGGGTGGTGTAAGCTATCAGAATCATGAATGAATCGATTCCCTCCCGGGGGACCACCTCCGGGCTATCTCCGCAGCACTTGGATTCCACCTTCCCCACGATTCCGGCTGCTTCTGCAGTCCCCTTTCAGGCCACACGAGATTTATATTTGTGCTCCTCAAACTTCCTAGTGCGAAGGGATTGCCAAGCCCTCATGCTGGAGCATAAGCTGCTGCCGCTGCGGGTATGGGATGGAGCTCTGTGCATTGCACTGGTCCCTGCTGCTCCTCCAGGGATCACATTTTTAAGCAGCAAGCGTTGACTTTCGCACCTAATTTTACCCTAGAATCGCTTGGGGACCCTCAAATGCTCACACATGGGCTTTACCTCACAGAGATTGAGTCAAGGAACGGGTGCATGGCACAGCCCAGTTTCTACACGGGATTTTAATGTGCAGCCAGAATTAAACCTTGACCTAGTATCCCTGACCTACAGCCACGTCTTAGACATGCCCGACCTTGGGCGCCTCTGTCTCCTACTAATGCCTCCCTGTCTCTGGTTCCACCACACCTAGTCCGTTCTTCGTTTTCTAGTGAGGGTGATTTTCCCAGAAATGTCAGCCTGTCTGGGTCACTCATCCACTGAAAACACCAAGGGCTCCCCCTTGCTCTCAAGTCCATGGCAGAGCTTAAGGGCTTTGAACTCCCACCCATCTCCCACCGCGGCCTCACCCCAGCCACACAGCGTGGCTGGTTCCCAGGGCTCCAAATGCGTTTCCCCTTTCCCTTCTGTATGTTCTCATGTGCAGAGTCTTGAAGTCCAAGGTGAGGCGTCTGCACTAAAGCTGAGGTCGCTGACTTTCTTCCTGTTGTTCTGGACACCTGCCGCTCCCAGAACGGAAGGCGTCTTTGGCTCCCGGTTTCAGTGAGATCACCCCAAAGTGGGCTGACTGCAGCGAAGAAAGGGCACGATGAAAGCCTGGGAGTGCAGCTGTTCACCCCAAGGTAGCCGGGAAGCAGAGAGAGGGCAGCGCAGAGCCAGAGGAAGAATACAAACTTCCAGGTAGCGCCTCGCGCCCCGCCCCCACCCACGCCCCGCCTCCTCACGGCACCCTCAGCTCCGGACTCACCAAGGGATGCGTCTGCAGATGAGTATCCACGAACCAATCACCTTCCAGACACAGCGGACTTAGGGGGCATTTTGTATCTAAACCGTGACAGGCAGGAAATGAAATCAGTCTTTTTATGTTTTGACCTTCTCTCTGCTGACTAGAAGGTCCCTTCTCCAGTGCTTCCTATCACCTGGCTAATGGAAAGTTTTTTTTTATTTTTTTGTGAAAAGAAAAAAGAAAAACCTTGGGCCCATTACCTTTTCTTGCCGCTACTCTCTAAACTGCTGCCCGCAGGCATAAGCCCAGGGCAAAGCTACCTCATCCTCTGCCCTCCTCGTTCCTGCAGCTCATTCGCACCAGGGGTTCCCGGCCTTGACTGCTCATTGTAATTACTTAGCCAGGAGCATTTAAGAAAAATATTTTTTAAATTGTGGTGAAAAACATTTAACACACGGTTATTATTTTACCTATTTTTAAATGTCTGATTCAGTAGTGTTAAGTATGTGGTTAGAGCCTGGATCCCAAATGTCTCCCCTAAATCTCATGTGTTTGGAGGTGATGCTTTTGGAGTGATTGGATCTAACCTGATTGGTGGATTAATCCATTATTGGCTTTATGATTTGGCGGACTCCTTGGAAAGTACTGTAGCCTTGGGAGGTGGAGACCAGGTGATGGAAGGGGTCTTGGGAGCAGGAATGTGAGAACCCTGTCTTGCCCCTGGCCCCTTACTTCCTGGCTTTCTCTCGCTGTCTTTGCTGCCCAGCTGTCTCGAGGTGAGTAGCTTTCTCCCACCTCAGCATCCCATGATGTTTCCAAATTATCTCAGGTTAAAAACCACAGAATGGGCTGACTGGACTGAAACGGCTCAAACCACAAGGCAAGAAAACCTTTCCCCCTTTAAGTTACTCTTCTTTGGCATTTGGTCACAGTGATGGAAAGCGGACTAATACATATGTTTGTGTTACTCTGAAAAATTTCCATCTTGCTGATCTGAAAGTCTGTAACAATGAAACAGATCTCCCTGTCTTTTTCCCGTGCTCCTAGAAACCGCTTTTCTTTTTTTGTTTCTCTATGAATTTGACTTTAGGAAACTCTTTAACATGGAGTTCCAGTGTTTACCTTTTTGTGACCAATTTATTTCACTTAGCGTAAGTCCTCAAGATTCCTTCATGTAGTAGTAGCACTCAGAATCTCCTTCTTTTTTTTTTTTTTTGTGGTACCCAGGATTCAACTCAGGACCTTGTGCTTGCCAGGCAGGCACTTATGCCGCTGAGCTATATCCCCAACCCCTGAATCTCCTTCTTACAGCTGAATAATGTAACACATTTTGTCTGTACGTTATCCTTTGTTGGACATTGGGTGGCTTTTATCTCTTACCTATTCTGCATTGTGCCGCTATAAATACAGGCATACAACTACTTTTTGGGCCCAGTTTCTATCCTTTTGGGTATATCACAGAAATGGGATGGATGGCTCATGTAACAATTCAATTCTTATTTTATTTTGAGAAACTGCTTTACTGTTTTCTATAGTGGCCATACCATTTTATATTCCTCTCAGTAGAGCATAAGTTTCCACTCCTTATTCTTGTCAACACTTGTTACTTTCTGTTTCTTTCTAATTTTTCTCTGTTTTTACTGTAGCCATCCTGGTGGGTGTTAGGATGCTCACTTGGCTGTCTTCATATCATTGTTGGAGAAATGTCTATTTAAGTCTTTTGCCTATTTTATACTTCAGTTGTTTAATTTTTGTTGTTGTTGTACCTTGGAGTTTTTACAAATACTGACACCTGGGTCCCAGAGATTCTTTGAAGTGGGTGTGGGTATCTCCTGGGCATTGAGGATTTTCAACCTTATTCCCACCACTGATGAGCACTGTGAATAAGTTGAGAACTTCTCAGTTTCACCAGAGATCTCTCCTGTGGATCCAGAAAAGTCTGTTTAGTGAGAAAGAGAAAGGAAGTATTTCCAAAGCTTGAAGGTGTGGATATCTTAGCTCTAGACTTGAACTTGGCAGAAGTTCAAGTTCCTGACGGAAGATCACTTGTCTGAGCCCACCACTGGGCCCACAGAGTCCCACAACTGGGGCATCCAGTTCTCGAGGACTTCACACCAGCTACCCGAAGGGTGTGGGCTGGAAACAGAAGTCATTGCATTTCACACATCCATTAATCTTTAGGATGTTCTGGACAGGGAGGTATTAATATCTTCATATCACAAACAAGTAAACAGATTTGGTGAGCTATAAGAAAACTACTGTTCATTAAGACTTTGAACTTCTGTGAAGTATTTTACATCTATTTCCTTGTTAAACTATCACATGAACATAGGTATTACAGAAAAAGAAATGGAGATATTAAGGTCACACAGCTCAGGGACACAGATGATTTGAATCCCTAGGTTCCATTTAGAATAATTCCTAACTTCCAGCTAAGTGTCTCAGCATGCGCTAGCCTCCTTCCCAACAGTAAGCAAACATTAAAAAACAAATAACCCTGGTATTGTATTATATGTATGCAAATTATTCCTTGTCAACCTGGGCTATCACAGGAGAGATTCTAGCCCTCATTGGAGGACAGATTCAAAGTTATATTAGTAAAAATTACTTTATGTAATGAACCCTTAGATGAATTCTTATTGAAATGAGCTGGAATAGCACTTTTGCTCTTCCCATGTGGAATGCTTTCAATTCAGTGATGAATTACGGGAGTCAGCAGCTCTGACATTTCAGTGCTGGGCACAGCATGGGACAGCTTTCTTGTTTGCTGGCCCTTTGCAGAAGGAAAGCAGACCTATTGGAGTGAATTCCTTAATTTAGTGGAGTGGTTTGATAGAGGCCTCTTCCTTTATTCAGGGAGAATTTGCCTTTTTAACATTTAAATTCATTTGTTTTCAAAATCTCTCTTGGGTCATTGTATGAATATTAATGATTATGTGTATACACAAATAAATTATTTGTGTGACTGTAGGCACACTGTGTTTTCCATTTGCTTGTCTTTGAAAGGATTGAATTAGATCTTTTTCTGCCTAAATCATGCAGATCTTACTAGACATTAAGAAGATAAAAAGACAGAGGAGTTATGTTCAGCAAAGACAGGACTTCTGGTTTTTCAATGCGAATTGTTCCTTTGTTCCTTTCTGTGCTCCTGCCCAGCCACACAGTAAGAAGCATCCCTAACACTGTTGCCTTCAGCAGGGAGCCTAGGGAACAAGGTTTGGCTCTGGCTGCCTTCCTCCTTGTGGGAAGAACAACTCACTTATCTGAGGAGATGGTATTATGACTTGAATGTAAAGTGTTTCCCCAAAGTTTCACATGATCAGAGGAGGGACTCTTGGAAGGTGATTGGATTATGGTGGTATTATACTCGTCACTGGATCTGTGCACTGGTGAGTGTCTGGATGAATGTGCTGTTAAGAAGTGGAGACTAGTGGAAGGAGGA
The DNA here is from genome assembly GCA_004027595.1 of Dinomys branickii. Lineage (NCBI taxonomy): Eukaryota > Metazoa > Chordata > Mammalia > Rodentia > Dinomyidae > Dinomys > Dinomys branickii. The sequence goes on from PVLD010006175.1 coordinate 85,204, forward strand.
GGGTCACTGGGGGCGTGCATTTGGAGGATGTTTCTCTTGTTCAGATTCTTTCCTTTCTCTCCACTTCTGGCTACTGTGTGCTTTGAAGCTGGTGGATTATGGACTCAACCCTCTGAAACTGGAAACCAAAATAAGCCTTTTCTCCTATATGTTGAGTATGTTAAGTACTATATCTCACCAGTGAAACAGTGATTAATACATATGGGAAGAGTTGTCACTCCATGGGCCATTTTCACTAGAGCTGGGGCCACTACATTCAGAGCTGAATTGAGTGCTCATGGTCATTTCTTCCTGTACTTGTTAAGATGTGAGGTCAGCTGGGGTGCTCTGTGCAGAAGCCTGAGGAAGCAACTGTAATACATTTTGTAAAGTTGTTTTATCAGATCATGTCTTGGTTACTTTTCTCTCGTTGCTGAGACAAAATACCTAACACCCAAAATGAAGAAAGGAAAGGTTTATTTAGCTTACAGTTTGTGGAGGTTTCAGTCCATACTTTCCGGTTCTGAGGCAGAGTGGCACATGGCAGAGGTCAACAGTTCATGGCCGCAGAGCACAGCAAAAACAACAAGCAAAAGGGAGGAATGGCTGCAAGCAGCCTCTTCTTCTCCCTTACCTTGTAAACAGCCTACCCCCACCCAGGGGGCATGTAGCTCTCACACAATGTCCATGCCCTCCTTTTCCACAGGCTCAGGACGTGTACAAAGTAAGCACCCCGGCTTCCTGCTGAATCACTCAGCCAAACCTCTAGACTCCCCAAGTTGACACAATGTATCAACCATAACAGATCACTATTTTAAAAATTATATCTCCCTGGAGGAGTGGATGTGTTATTATTTTATATTGATCTTTCTTGTCATTTTTTAAACTTAAATGTTATTTTGTCTGATAGCAATAGGACCTTTTCCATTGTTGTTATTATGTGTGATTCATTTTCTTCCTTTTGTTTTACCTTTGTGTTAAAAACAGAACATAGCTGAATTTTCCTCCCCTTCAATTTGACTATGTCCTTAAACTAGACTGTTCATTCTATTTACATTTATTTATTTATTAATGTATTTGGACTTATCTCTCCCATTTTAACTTAGAGTTGCATTTGTCCAGCTTTCTACCTATATCTAATTTTTTTTTTTGATCTGTAAAAATTAAGTTCTTTTCCCATTTGTTTTCTCTCCTGGGATAGAAACTCTAACTTTAGGGTTTTACTCTTTAAATGATTCTGTTTAAAGTTTTCCTATGTATGTAAAGCTTCCTAACTTCTAATGTTGGTACCTTTACTGTCATTTGCTCTCTAGCCTGCTTGGAGATGTGAAGATTTTGAAAAACTGTGATGTTACTCATCTTCCTTCTAATTTATATAATTTTGTTGCCCAGGATTTTATTTTATTTTTTTTATCAATATTACTAATTAGACACTTAGTTCTACTGTCTGCCTACAACGGCTGTTTAGATTGCATGCATGCTTTACCTTTCTCTTCTCTTGTCATCTCTTCCTGAATCTTGATCTTTTTATCCCATGATTATTTGTTCTGCCCTAACTACATCCTGTGGAAGTTCTTTAAGTTGGGAGATTAGTTAGTTTTTGTTAGCCTGTGAACAACTTTAGCTTGCACTTGTCAGATCTGCTGTTCTAGCTTGATGATTGTGTTAGCACACTAAAGAGATGATTTTTTTATGACTTCTCTTGTTATTATCCTAAGTCCAATTGTGGCTCATCTAAGTGTTTTTCTCTTTAATTTCTATTAGTACATTTCTCATTGTTGCATCTGGGCAGGTGGTTGCTAATCCATTCCCTTTGCAGCTGCTTTTAACACTTTGTGTTTGCCTTTCGTGTTCTGTAGTTTTGCCCCAATGTATCTTGGAACAGGCTTCTGATTTACTCTGTTCTGAAGTGGTACTTCTTATACCTGTGGATTCATACCCTTCTCAGCTCCGGAAAGTTCTCAGTCTTTGCCTCTTCAACTATAGCTTCAGCTTTGTTCTTGTTATATTTTCTATAAGGGATTCAAATTCCTATCTCAACTTCTTATTTTCCTCTACTTGCCTGGGTATTTCTATTTTATTTTATGTTCTGGGTTACCAATTCTCTCTTTTCCTCTCTTTTTTCAGTTGTGTGTAACTTTTTTAAACATTCACTGGGCTTTAATTTCAACAACTATAGTTTTATTTCACATTTTCTTGGTTTTCAGATTTATCTGATTATTTAAAATCATACCTTTTTGTATATTAATTTGCAAGCTCATTTTCGATAATCTTGATCTGGGGGAAACCTGAGGATATACATTAAGAATGTTCTTCTCCAGAGATGACTTGCAGTTTTTCCTTCTGGTATCCAAGGACAATGTCAGACTATTTTAGTCTCTTCCAGATGTTCAGCTGAATAGTAGAGGGTCAGGTCCAATCTCTCCACCTTGCCATTGGCCCAACAGGTCTTCTTTGACTGTGACATTCATAGACTTTCACGAATGTTTTGCTTCTCCCTACTGTAACTTCACCTCAGCGTTTTTGGCCTCTAGGATAGTTCTTATACTCTTTGTCATCTCAATAATGAAAATGTCTTTGTTATCAGATACATCTTCTGAGTATCTCATCTGCATGTTGCCTGAAGCAGAAGTCTGGGTCTAGTCTTTGGACTTCCTCATGAAGTAACACAAAGGTGCCCTTGGCCTCAGACCACCTGAAATATGCCAGAAACTCTGCTCTTAGTTGCGCTTCATTTCCATCCTCCTCTGGCTCAGAAACCAGGTGGGAGTAGGAGTAGGTTAGCTGACACCTCCCCGCCCCAGCCCACTACACCCTACGCCCTGTGCATCTCCCAGAGGAGCAGGCAGAGCTCCTGTTTGCAACAGGTGACCACCCGCAGACCTGCACAGAGGGTCTCTCGAGGCAAGTGTGCTGCAACTTATTTTGTTTTTAGCTTGGAAGGGGCGGACAGAATGCTTTCTAATGAGCCTTCTGGAAATTTCTGATACTATTGTTTCATACTAAGGTGCAATTCCTTGATTCTATTATTTGACTATCATGTAAATACAGAGAAGATGGCCCTTTTCTCCTTGGTAGATTACTCCTGTTTAATATATGAGGACAATTTGTAGATAAGCAGTAGGGAGTTAATACTGTGTTTAAATTTCTTAGCTATCTTCTATTTACACAGGATGTTGAGCAAAAAAAAAAATCCCTCCTGGCTCCTGCAAGACAATCACTTACACTTAAATACTGACTTCAGTTTTGCCTTCTCATCTGCACGAGACACAGTCTCAGACCCTTCACAGATACCTGAAATCACAGGTAGTACTGAGCCTGATATGTACTATATTTTCCTCTTCATACATATGAGAAAGTGTAATTTACACATATATATTTTGGCATGAGATTAACTTATAAATTAGGCACAGTAAGAAAGTAACAATAATAGCTAATACTAGAATAGACAATTGTAAACAAGATACTACAGTCAAATTGTCAGCACCACTACTGTAGTGATTTAGGGCCATGATAAAACCGATAAAAAGTCACTTGAACGCAAGTACTGTGACACTATGCTAGTCAATGTGATTAACAGACATGGCTACAAAGTTGCTAGTAGGAAGGTAGTGCATAAGTGGGGATACACCAGACAAAAGGATGATTCATGCTCAGGCTCTTGGTTGGAGGCAGCTCTCGAACTTTAGGGCCTAACATTTCTGCAGTCACCCAGAAGACCTTTGCCACATTGGCCCTTTTAACACGATGGTGACTCCGTGAAGCCATGAAGAGGCCCTCTCAGCTCAGGGAGGGTCTAGGTGCTCTTTTAAGGGTGTTCACTGGGTCAATCCTGGCTGATTTCCCTCTGGATAAACTAAAAAGCAGTTTATCTGGGACCTGTGTGTGCAAAATTCTCTTCATTGTTGCTGACTTCTGTTGGTGAATTCGGCATCTAAACTCCTTTCGTGCGGTAACAACGTTCTGGCTGATGACTTGTAAGCAGCAGTCCAAAGAAAAAGACCACCTTCTGACAAAAAGGGATGGACCTGGCTAGCATGTGGCTTTCGCCCTGTGTCCTTCTCCTCCTCTTGCCTGGAATGTGGACACAGAGCTCAGAGTTGAGTAACTATTTTGTGACTATGAAGTTTCCTATATTTTGACTGTAGCAGATCAGGAAAATGGAGAGTCTGCTTCTCTAGTGGTATTTTGGAGCTTTTCTGGAAGACGCCTGGGCTTGTAAGAAAAAATATCTTTGTGCTTTATTATACACACATACTAGGCTTTTAATACATCCAACCAAATGTACATACAGCTATATACAATCACGTAAGGCAAAAGTCACATCAGCAGTTCTTCTGGGCCACATGCTAGACTGTGGGATTTATTCAAAGTTAAATGAGAGCATGCTGAAGGCTTTTAATTAGACAGGCTTCTGCACTGAGTCATGTTTGGGAAAAATCTCCTGGATGCTTAACAAAGAATGAACTATGAATTAGTGTGTGCCTTGTGTGCCTGTACGTGCGTACCTGCGTGTGTGCGTGCGTAGGATAGGAAGTGGGGACTCAGAGAAGGTAAGTCATCCAAGTTCACACAGATAGAGAGGAACAGAGTCAGAATTTTAAAAAATTTTATTAGTACACAAAGATTACATTCACCCCTGGGAGATAGTACAGGTACATAACACACCTTAATTCTTTTTATGTCCACTTCTCCTCCCCCTGTCCCTCCCTCTTTGGTCTCTTTTCCATCTGTAGAAGATCTAGCTCCCTTTCCCAGTAACTTTCTTTCATTTTTCTCTTTAATAGTTGGGATTCAAAAATGCGTATTTGTTTGGCCCAATAGCACTGGGTTTGGTTGTTGTCTCTGGTTTTAATCAAAGCCATTGTCAACCTATTATTGCTGTAGGAATCCCTTACTATCCTTTCACTCAATTTATCTCTAAATTTCCATCTTCTGAGAAAAAAAAACCTAGTGATTTTCATAATCATAAAAGAGAAATTAATTCTGGGCCTGGAATTTTTTCGTATCAATTTAGGTCAACCTAATTAAATCTGAGAAAGGAAGCGGTGTGTGTGTGTGTGTGTGTGTGTGTGTGTGAGAAAGAGAGAGAGGGAGAGAGAGAAGGAGAGGGAGAGAGAGAGACAGAGAGAGAGAGATCTTTCCTTTCTGACATGATTTGCTTATAACTGCTTTTAATTTAAGTCTGCACTGACTAATGCCCCTGATACTAAATCGCTAACACTTGCAAATAAAAAGGATTCCGGAGCTGCTATCAGCCCCAGCTGAATGCTAAATGAGCTTGGACAGGGCACCATTCACGGACATGATGCTGAGCTTTATCCAGGGTCTCCAAGGGAGTCATACAGATTTGCTGTGTTATGGCAGTGCACAGGAAAAGCCCACTGGACTGTGAAGGAGATCCAGGCTCCAGCCCCTGACCCCTCACTTCTTTACCAGCTAAACTTGGGCTCGCCATCTGCCCTTGTGGGCTCTCAGTTTCCCCATTGGCTGATGGTACTATGTTAAGCTCGAGCAGAGGCTTTCACTTCATGTTCTCTGGAGTGCTGGGGCAACCCTGGGAAAGGGCTGGCTCTTTGAATCAGATGAGTCTGGAATGAAAGATGAGTAGAAGAATGGAAAGACCTCCAGAGACAGACACACTCGCAACCTTGTCCCTTGTCGTGGTGTCTCTGCTCTCCTGTTTTGTATTGTAGTACAGGTGGGATACTAAGCTCTGTAAATCATTAAGAAAAAATCTGTAATTAGTCACAGCATGGGCAAACAGGTGACCCCCCCGCCCGGGGCTGGAAGCTGGCAATCTGCTTGATTCCCATAAGCAAAGTCCCTTTGCCTCCTTGCTTCTTGGGCAAAGCTGAATTGATGTATCCAAGAAGGCTGCGGCAGCCTGTAGAGATGAGAAATAAAGCAATGATGGAAGCAGGAAGTTAGGAAACTGGGGAGAACTCTCTGGGCTTGGAGTCATTTGCATCTGAAGGACAGAAGCCTAAGGAGTAAAGTGGGGTAGACGTGTGCTCTGCAGACACCAGCTGTTCAGGGTTCTGAGGATATTATCACTTCCTTCATAACTTCAATCTGGTCACGTTGAAGTGACTCTGGTCGCTTCAATTTGGTCCAATCCAGTCTGTCTCTCCACCCACCCACCCACCCACCCATCGTCCATCCCATCATTCATCCAATCGTCCATCCATACATCCACTTACCCTCTACCTTACTCACGTCTAGCCTACCCATCTTCACCTACCCACTCCTCTCACCATCTTCTTGCTTAGTTATTGGTTCAACCACTTCCTCTTCCTCTCCCACATTAATTTATCCTTTCAGTCATGTCATAAACATTGTGGAGAACTTATTATGTATCTGGGAAGACAGAGGAGAATGAACTCTTCAGTGAACTTGGAGCCCTAAAGCTGTAAACTGATGGGCAAGTAATTCTGAGAAGTGGCTGTCATATAGGAAGGGACAAAGAGCTCTTAGATTTGGAAGAGGGAGGAGCGTGGGGAGCAGATCAAGGAGGTGGTGATAAACCGGCTTCTGAGAAAGGTGTTGAAATTTATCCACTGGAGAAGTGGGGCAAGGGTTACTATTTTTGAGGTTGGGGGAGATCTTTCCAGTTTGAGGAGCTGAGGCCATGCTCATGCTTTTATGGGTAATATCAGCTTTCCTTTCTCTTCCTGTTCCTTACAAGCCTCAAAAAAAGTCTGGATTATTCATCTCAAATTTCTAGGCTGATGACATACAAGTTTAATTCAACAATGGATTGTTCTTGTTCAAAACATTGGATGAAAAAAGAAACATCCAAAGACAAATCATAGCAGCTCATGGCAGGAAGATCCTGTAAATCTTACTCTGTGGGGCCTCCTCTGTGCGTGGGAACCCAACACACTATTTGCTACTGGTTCCTTTTGCTGAGAGGCCAGGTGTGTGTGTGTGTGTGTGTGTGTGTGTGTGTGTGTGTGTTTCTGGCTGATTTTGTTTCAATCAGACCATTTCTTCTGATTTGGAATTCTCTTGCTGAAGGAGTCTTTTTTGTGCTGGCATTGTGACATTGTCACAGAGCTTGACACTTAAGCACTCAACATTCATCAAATATTCTACTCATCAAATATTCATTAAGCTCCTTCTGTCTTCCAGGCCTGGCACAAGATATGGGTGCAATACAGTGGAGAAACAGACTAGTTCTTGCCCTTAGGGGCCCTGCAGCCTAGGGCTGAGGTCAGCTGTAGTGTTCTGCAGAGTGCTGGGGAGCAAATGCTTCAGGCTTTGTGGGCCATGGGGTCTCTGTGACGGCTCCCACAGTGTGTAAGCAGCTCTAGCTACTGCAAGCAAGAGCGAGCTTGGCTGTGCTCCCAGAGGACTTCACTGACTAAAACAGATTTGGCCCCATCTGCAGTTTTCTGATCCCTGGACTACTTGGTTAGATACACAAGTCACTACATAATTACAAAATAGCATTTTCTGGGAGCGTGGAGTGGAGGCCCAGGCTAGGCGTGGGCGGGGTGTGGAGAAGGTCAGTGTAATCTAGGCGAGACAGGTGGGTGGAGCTGGTGAAGGCGCTAGTGTATATGGGACCCTGCTTGCGCTGCTGCCCATTGGCAAAGAAGGCTGAAGCCCAGAGGAGGTCTGTGGGGGTGGCGGGACGCAGGGAAGATGGGGTCACTGAGGGGTGGTGTGCCACTGACAGGAGCAGCCTCTTGTTTTATTTGTCTTGTTTTAGAAGGCCTAACACTGCCATCTTAGCAGGCCTTGAGCTGGCATCTGGCTGTGGGAGGTGCAGTGCCACACTGGGTGGTTTGGTCTTCTTCCCCTGGTCCCCTGTGGCTGGTTCAGGAGGGATGTTATTAGGGAAAAGGCTGCAGAACAGAAGCAGTCACTGTTTAAAAAGAAACAGAAGCAGAACCCAAACAGGCATCAACAAACACGGAGCCAGCATAATTACTGATGCTCTCTGAGGCTGAAGCTGCACACTCATGGGCACTGTGCGGGGATCAGGAGCTTGCCTGGGTACGAGGTCAGCCTTGTAAGTGCGTTGGCGGGACAGGAGAGAAGACACCGCAATGCTTCTCTCTCTCCCTTTGCCTCCTTCCCCTCAGTCTTCGTTACGTTGTCATCCCCAGGACTAAATGCCCAACACCTGCAACTCTAAGAAGGGGAGGGTTACTTTGGCTCTCAGCTGCCATTCCGGGTCTGTTGGCTCCAAGGCAGAGATGGCACAGTGGAAGGGCCTTGGCGGAGGCAAGCTGTTTATCTTGTGGCAGGCAGGAAGCAGAGACCGAAGGGCGGACTGGGGAGGGAGAATAAATTCACTGATGAGTACAGTGCTGCTGTCAGCCAATCATCTACCAAACGCAAGAGGCTTTTGGGGGTGTTAGATCTAAACCGTATCATCCTGTCTTTCCACTGGCCTTGTGAACCAGGATTATGGGGTGTTTCTGACTGTACCACGTAGTAGGAAAAGGCCAGGGATGTTGCTAAACACCTGCCAACGTGCAATACAGCTTTGAATGTTAATAGTGTTGAGGTTGAGAAGATGGTTTACATCCACCTGATCTCTGTCCACTTCACACTGTCTTCATTAGACTCTTTTGTTAGTTTCTGGACATGTCTCTGCATCTTTGCATCTCTGCTTCCTACTGTCCAGATAATTCTTTGCCTCTCCCTCTGCCCTGACACCCTGGTAAGCCCCTCAAACCCAAGTAATATACCTCTGCTTCCTGGAAAAGTTATAAGAGCCCTCTAGGGTGAATCAATTGCTTCCTTCATCTAGAACTCACTGGACATAACTCATGTCTATCGCGGCCCTTACACCATTGCAGTGTCATAGGTGTTGTCATTCAAGTGTCTGTGGTGTGCCTCCTATTCATTTATGAGCTTCTTTAGTATCCAGACTGTGTCTGTTGAATGAATGAATGAAACGTTGAACATAATAAATGTTGAAAACATTTCCTTGTAGGTTATGTGCTCTTCAGGGATCGATACTCTACTGTCATGACCCACATTTTTCTCTCCTTGTTCCTCGCCTCATTGATCTTCCAGGTAAATTTTATGCAGACAACCTTCAAACTTTTCTGAAACTCAAAAGTGATTTGTGCTCCTGACTCCATTTCCATTCATATTTTCAGCATTTTCACATTCAGTAACATTTCCCATTTCACAGTAAATCTACCAATTTGGATCCAGCACGACTTTCTTCTGCTCTTCCCTGTGACACAATTACTGTCACCAATCAGGGGCTGTCTCTTACGGGAGTGGAAGTTAGCACTTCCCCTGTGTGTCTGCCAGTGTCAAATGGGCATTTGAATTGTGATTGTGTCTTACTGCAGCTGCACTGCTCCCCACAGAGAGAGCAATCAACGTCCAGTGCACCGAGGACTTGAGTTACTTTCTCTTCATGCCGAATCCCTGGTGGCTCAGGTACCTGGCTTGTAAAAGGTGCTGAGTGGCTGCCCATTGAATGCATCCTAACACATGAACTGTTCTAAAAGCTTGGGTTTGTCAAACCAAGACCCTTTGAGAATTGGAGAAGCCGTGGAAAAACACAGATTTTGTGTGCTATGAGCTTGAAATCTGGTCCCAATCATATCTAACTACACGGGCCCTTGGGCTTGTGAGCTTTGACTTCTTTATTTTTCTGATGGATCTGAGTTATATCTATCACTCAGGGTTGTTATATAAGATAATTAGCATATAGTAGGCTCCTTCCAGCCCCAAAGACCTGGGATCCAATAAGAGTCATCTATTACTAGTAATAGCACATCCAACTGGGGCAGATCCATCCATGGAACTGATCAGTTATTGAGGGCCATTCAGACCAGCATGACCACCACTTCAGTCAGGGACTTTTCTAGATTCTCCTCCTGAGTGTTGTTCTTGAATTTCTTTGTGCAGAGGGAAGTGCAGACAAGTTTGTGATGTGTAGCTCCTTCCATCTGTGGGTGCCAGAGCCTGGATGTTGGCGGAAGAGGAGCACTTAGACACGCCCTCAGTCATTTCAGTGCACACAGGAGCTGGAGGCGCAGAGAGGTAAAGTTGCTTGCTCCAGGTCACACAGTGCATCAGTAGCAAAGGCTCCAGTTAACCCAGGCTCTCCCGACTCAAAGCCCTTGTTCTTTTTGCTCTGCTGAGAGGCCAGGCGTTTGCAATTTGTGCTTTAGTGGCCAAAGCACAAATGTTGTTAGAATTGAACCTATAGAGACTCACACAGAACCACTTTCTGCAGCATTAAATTAAATTTCTGATTCAGATCTTTAGGGCATGGTACCCCTCGTGAGACTGGAGTGGGCACAAGAAGCATTTCCAGAAAGTGTTGCTTGGTATAGTGCTCCTCAGGAACCAGCTCCTGGCTGAGATGTCTTTGTACTCTAAGATCGGCTGTGGACTCACAACCCTTTGATGGTGGAGCTGCTTCCCTGCTGGAAAATGCCAGCACCTACAATCCACGCAGCCCTCAGCCCTGCCCCCGCATTTATGGCCTCCCTCCCAGTTCTGAGAAGGGGCTCCCTGTATGCCCACAGTTGACTTAGAGCTTGAAATCTGGCCCCAGTGGTATTTAAGTACACATATGTCCTCAGGGGTATGAGCCTCAGTTTCTTCATTTTTCTGGTGGATCTGACTTATACCTATCTCTTAGTGTTCTCATGTAAGAGAATGCTGCATCTCAAAAGGCCTGGGACTTCACAGGGAGGCTTGAACTCTCTGAATTTAGAGTCTGGCTCCATTATCATGGGCAAGTCATTCGGTCTCTCAGCCTCTCAGTTTCCTCATCTGTGAAATGGGAATACACACTCCATAGACCTCTTGTGATAATCAAGTGACTCAAAGACAAAGAGCACTTAGTGGATGCTCAGTAAATATATGAAATGTGATCTGAATATATAGTGAATGTTGAAACAAAAAATTATGACAGTAACAGACATGTTGGCACTAACCAGTGCAAAATACTCCCCCTTCACTTTCTTTTTTAAATTTGTTTTTGTATTTTTGAGATAGGGTCTCTCTATGCAGTTCAGGTTGGCCTTGAGCTCACTTTGTAGGCCAGGCTGGCCTCAAACTTGCAATGATCTTCCTGCCTCAGCCCCCTGAATGCTGGGATTATGGGCATATGCTATCACGCCTGACATCCCACCTCACTTTGAACACACTGATCCTATCCTTCTTGCCACTTTCTGAAGCAGTTCTGGAGTCCTCTTTCTGCGTGTCTCTATGAGATGTGATAAAAAATCCAGCGAGTGCTGCTGCTGAGCGCCAACCCTCAGAAAGGCAGGCTCGTCAAACGTGGTGGTGTGTCCTCATCTGCCATATTCACTGGATTTGGTTCTTTCCAAAGTCAAGATGAGCCCGAAAGTTCCATGTTTTGAGTAGATTTGGGACATCAGGGCAGCTACAACAGCACCACTAAAGACATCCATGAAAGAGGACGTGCAGAAGTGCTTTGAAAGTGACAAGGACAATTAGGATGAGTGTGTTTGGGGTGGAGGGAGAATATTTCAAGGGGGATTCATGGCAAGGTGTCTTTTACTGTCATAAATTTTTAAAAAATGTTTTTAAATATTCACATTTTTGATTACATCTTCTTCTCCTTTTTCTTCTCCCCCTCCTCCCCTCCCTCTACCCTCCGCTGTTCTTCTCCTGTTCCTCTCTCCCCCCCCCCTTTCCTCTTCTTCCTCCTCCTCCTTCTTCTTTGTTACAGACTCTGGATTCCACTTTGGTTCATGTCATAGCTTTATCAGCTATGTGGAGTTTTGTGAGTTATTTGACTGCCCTGAGCCAAAGTATCCCATCAGACAAAAAAATATCATAACCATATTGGTAGGCTCTGCTTTTCACATATCCATGTTTGGGATGCACAGCTTTTGGTGCATTTACGCTGATGCACACACACTGCTTCCTGTATGTGAGTTAGGATTTTGTGAACCAGTTGATGCCTGGTGGTGAAAAAGTTCTCTGCAAGTGTCTCTACCTTCGCCTGTGCAGCAGTGCTTGTGCCAAGGACTTTAATATTTTATTGCATTTTTGCGTTGACTGTATAAAACCAAGCAGAAAGAAGAAGTGCTGATCCGACTGGTAAAGGCATATGAGTCTCATAAACTAAATACAGCAGAGCCAAAGAAAGGGGAGAAAAAGAGAAGATAAAATCGTAAAAGCGATGGAGCACAGCAGAGCTTTAGCTTGAGCTGGAGGGTCTTTGGGCTTAGCTTGCTATATGTCACTCAATTGTGAAACAAAAGAATGAAAATTAAGGCACATGTATGAAAATAGAAATAGCTAATCAAAGGTTGCATCAGAAAAACTGAGGTTTAAGAAAAGATTGTTTACAAATCTTATCTTTCCCTCTTTCAATATAGGAATTTGTTATTCTGATATCATCCCCATTTCCCGTTGTGTACGAGCCCTATGTAAGAGGGCCAGCAATTGCTTTTTCTGTGAAACCCACACCACACTGCACAGTGCGCAAAGTACTGTGTTAGTGACTGTCATCACCATCATTATGGTCGAGACTGGCTTGGAAAATTCAGACCCACTGAGTACAGACTGAGGCATTAGAACATCAGCCAGCATTTTAATGATTCAGAAACTGACCATAGTATCCCAAGTGTCCTCTCTGCTTCTACTCAGAATTCTCCAGTCTTGGGGAGCCCATTGCCTGCTGAGGCAGCCTATTCTTTTTTAGATATGGTTGAGAGTACCTACTATCTGTCAGTGTATTTCCCTGGGAGTCTCCATCTCCCAGTGGCCTTTGCGCCCCGCTTGAAGCCAGTAAAATCTCTCTTTCACATAGAAGTGCACCCACATAGGTACCCATCCTGCAGCAACATATTCATTCACAAATTGCTTGAGGACCTGTTTATTTGCTAAGCTCTAAGTTGGACCTCAAGAGCATCTCAGGGCCCAATCAACAGGAAGACAATTGTAATTTGAAATTGTAATTACGGGCAACTGCAATCTGGAAAGACAAGGAAGGGAGTATGTGGGTGCCTGAGAGAGGCATCTGGACCTGCCAGGGGTGAGGGTGGTCATTCGAGGTTTCCTGGAGGAGTTGGCACTTGGACTGAGTTTCGGAGGGTAAGGGGCAGTGGGAGTGGGCTGGGGGGGCATTCCAGATAGAGTGAAGAGCGTGCGTGGATAGGCGTGGAGTTCAAAAGCCTGGGGAATGTGAATACAGATACAGCCCCAGTGTGAGCATGTGTGTGTGCAGGCGCATGCACATGTGTATGTGTGGTAGCCGAGGAAGAATCTAGGAAGGTTGGGACTCAGGGGAACTTCATGCCAAGTTGGAGTTAGGACTGTGCTCTGGGAGGAGGCAGCCCTTTGGTTCCTTGACCCCAGTGTGGGACACCCTTCCTCTGTGTTAGGGATGTTTCTCAGGCTCAGTGCAGTCTTATGGGTTGTTCCTGGCTTCTTGTGTGGCAGCTGCCTCCAGTGTAGTTCCCTGGTGCTTCCTCAGAGCTGGAGTGGTGTACTGTGTGACCTTAACCACCCCCAGCTCTTCATGACTGAGTGGTAAGACCTGGGCTGTGGATCAGATAGAACTGAGTTAAGTTCCAGCTCCACTGTGGACAATTTTTAAGCCACAGCCAGGTCCCAACTCCATAAAACTCAGTGTCCTTGCTGAGGAAGAATAAAAGCAGTGAACACTTGGGGCCAGTTACTACATGCCTGGCACCATTCATAGCACCATGCAAATATTAAAACATTGCATGTTCACAATTCTGTGCAGCCAGTATTATGATTTGTCTCCAGTTTACAGATGAGAAGACGGAGGCTTCTAACTGGCAGGGGTAGGAAGCCAGCACAGAGCCTTTTCTAGAGTTAACATGAAGATCACAAGAGCTAGGACATGCTGACCCCTTGCTTCATAGCCTGGCACACAGTAGCTACTTAGTGAAGCACCACAGTCATCAGTGCTCAGAGGAGCACAGATCAGTATTGCCAGGAGAGAGCAATCCCCAGAGTAGGCCACCTCCCTTCAGCTAGGGGAGCCGTGGAAGGAACGTCTAATTCAAAGTGACTCATTAACTCCAGACAATAGAAACTGACAGATAAAGCCTTTGATGAACGAGATGGGAGCAGCCATTGATTAGACGACAGTCTCGCTCCTTTCTTCTCCAGCTGATTGACCGACTTTTGAGGGCTCTTCTTTCCGTGTGATTAAAGCGCTAACAGAACTGTCAGGCATGTTTCCTCCATCATTCACCACCTTGGGTTGGGGTGGGGTGGGGTGTGGACAGCCGATAAGCCATAGATGTCCTTCCAGCCCTGTCCTGCAGATACAATTCTCGCAAAGCATTGGCCTCCAATGTGCTGCTCTGCCCAGTCTTGAATCTCTGGCGGCACATGTCATCCTCTCTGTTGTCATCAAAACAAAATATTGACAACTGAAGCCAGTGATTGTACAAGCGAAGAGGACAGTTGCAAACTGGCTAAATGTGAAAGTTGGTTGTCACTGGCCAGAGCAAGGCGTGGGCGTGGTGGAGGTGAGGAGAGGCAATGGGGAGAGCGGAAGGAGCTGGTGCTTGGAGTCAGCAGGCCCACGCTGGGATGCAGGACTGGCCACTTCCTGGTCCTGTTACTGAGGGTAAGGAACCCAAGATCTCTGAAATCTTAGCTTCTTCATCTGTAAAATGGGATGATCGATTACTTCTCAGGCACTTGTAAGGATTAGGTGGGCTAGTAATGCAGGTGTCTGGAACAAGGCAGGAAGAAATTCCACGGCTGTGAACTCAGAGGTTCTCTGTTCAGGACATGGGAATTCCTTGAGTGCTACTCACACCGTCGTTATTTCCCATGCCAAGGGAATAAAGTGGGAGAATTTATTCCCCGGGAATTAGACCCTGGGTTTTTATTACAACCTTCATTATGACAGAAGACGGGGGCTGGCCATGGCTGCAGGAATGAATCTTTCATGGTTCCCACCCAAGTTAAGACCAAGATTTGCTTCAGGCATCCAGGAATGACACCTCTTCAAAGCAGATGCTGCACGGTGGCTGGGAAGAGGTGTGGCTTGGGCCCTCCACAAGCTGTGTGACTGTGGGACCTGACCTCCCTCTCGGAGCTGGGTTTCCGCTGGAGATGGATGGGACTTAAGCAGGCCAATGGAGCAATTTGGCTTCTTGGGTGACACTGACCATGACTGGAGACAGTTTTCTTGTCATGACTTGGGGAAATGCTACTTGCATGGAGTGGGTAGGGGCCAAGGCTGATGCTTTACATCCTACAACACACAGGATGTTGCTTGGGTCAGGAAGCCCTGTTCTATTGCCTGGTAGCTTGTGAAGTCACTTAACCTGCCATGACTGTTCACTCACTGGTGGGGTGCAAACATGTTCCTTGGGTGGTTGCTGTAAAAACTGAGCCAAGAGGGCAGGTAGTGTAGTATCAGACACCTGGTAAATATGAACTTGGGTTTTCTGAGGGGCTGAGAGTCAGTGGTATATCTTACCTGCTTGCTCCTAAGAAGCTCACGGTAATGGTAGGGGTCTGATGGAGGTGGTGATGTTTTTGATTTTCACAAGACCTTGCAGTGCACTTTCTTCAAGCCTGCATGTCCTCCACACAGCTCTACCTCAACATGCTGCTCAAAGACACTGTCAGATTTAAAAGGGAGCAAATTCATCCCTGGAGATGCCGATAATAGATCTTGGTTCTGCTGATGCAGAGGATGGAAACAGCCACTGCCCTCCTGGGTTTTCCTCTGACTTGGTTTTCTGACAACTGTCACCAACCTGAATAGTGCTTAGAATTGGAACTCAGACTTATTTTCCTGGAGGTGGGGGCGCTTTTCCCTTCTCTCCAGCCCTGTCTGAGCCTTTGAAATAGAAATTATGTTTTCTGTTTCTCAGGGAAATCCAGGGGAGGATCCCCTCTTTGTTTACTCCTCACTCAGTCTGCCCAGTGGCAGTAGCACTGGATTTTCCAGTGGCAGCAGATGTATTCCCACGGCCCATGTTGACATTGGGTGCAGTAGCTGCCCCAGTAGCTGGGAAACAAGTAAAGCCAAGAAGTCAGTTCCCTCAGCCTCCTGCTCCTAGCACTGATCTAGTTGGCCACCAGGAAGGGTCAGGGCTCCTTACTGATCTGCCCACACAGCGAGCAGTTTGGGGGAAAGTCTACAAATGTTCATCTTCTTTGCTTGTAGTGGGTTCCGAGAATTAATTTGACCTTTTGGGTTAGAGGCTCTGCCACACTGTCTCTCTTTCTCTTTTTTAGTCAGGGTCATGCTGTACAGCCCAGGCTACCCTTGGACTCACAGTCCTCTTGCCTGAGCTGCCCTTGTGCTGGGATATCAGGCATATGCCAGTACTCCTGGGTTCTGAGGCTTTGTTCATGCCCATTTGTCATACAACCAAAGTACAAATAATCCATCACAAATCATTATTTGTGACTCCTATGTTTGTGAATTTGTCTATGTGCTAAAATTTATTTGTAACCTCACAGTGAATCTGCGCAGCCTTTCATGGTTACTCATGGTTTACCATGAAGTGGATGAAAACCTGAGTCACCCAACATGCCCCTTCTCAGCTGAGGATGAACAGGGAGGAGCACAGCCTTCTGGCTTCAGCTGCTATGCCCCAGACAAGCGTTGCTTTGGTAGTATAATTGGTGTCATGTTTTTTGCATTTGCTAGTGTGGTTTTGCTATCCAAAAGCCCAGTGTGGGACTGAAACATGGTCCAGTTTTCCTAAGACCGAGAAGCCTGCGATGTGCCTTCAGGAGGAAATACACATGAGGTAAGTGTTGTTCTGGCATGAGTGATAGCATTTCTGACCATAAGTTCGCAGT
Organism: Dinomys branickii; assembly: GCA_004027595.1. Taxonomy (NCBI): domain Eukaryota; kingdom Metazoa; phylum Chordata; class Mammalia; order Rodentia; family Dinomyidae; genus Dinomys; species Dinomys branickii. The sequence continues at coordinate 101,962 of PVLD010006175.1, forward strand.
TCATGAATCAAAATGCATATTAAATGAGATACCTTTAAAAGAAAACACAGATAAAACAAAGTTATGCATTGCCTGGCTGACAAAATTCAGAAGCTCCCAAGAACCAAACCCTAAACGTCCCCAAGCACAATGGTTTAGGACCTGGTAATTTGGCATTCTTTTCAATTTCAGTAGAATACAACTGCTCTGAGCAATGAGAATGGACTGTATTTGATGTCCACTTCTCTCATTCTGTGTACTCTTACGTAGAGTTGGGGGAGGCGCACATTTGGTGGCCCCTAAATCCTACACTGCTTGGTTTTGCCCTCGCTGGAGACACAGACGATGCTCTCCCCTCCATCTTTGTGGAGTGAGTCAGCCCCAGGAAGACACTGCTGGGGCTTCATGGGACAGGATCCTTACTCTCAGGCCAGCTGCCCTCCAGCAAGTGGTAGCAGCCTGTCAGAGGAGAAGAGAGAAAGGCCAGTGCCAGGGTCAGACCCCACCCTGTCACTGACCCCTGTACATTCACAAGCAAGTCACTTTCTTTGTTACTAGTCAACTCCTCATTCTGGGAATAGCCAACTCCTGCATTCTAATATTGCTGTAAGAAAAGAAAAGATCCCCAAGTGTTAAAATAGGTAGCTAACATCGTCTATTTTGATTCTCTCCCCACTCAGGGGACATTCAGCCTTGGAACAGCATCAGAAAACTTAAATTCATAGAAAACACGGAAAGCAGACTGAGAGGTTCATAGGCCCATTGTCTGTGAATTTGTCAACCGTCACTGCCTGGTTTTGATCACTGGTGCAGCTCAAAACGTGTTGGAGCTGGGGATACAGCTCAGTAGCATCGCGCCTACCTGGCAAGTGTGAGGTGCAGAGTTTGATTCCTTGTTCCCAAAAAAAAGTACTGGATTTTGGATTTTAGTAGGACGACTGGGCATGGGCATGGAACATTGCCTCTCTTTCTCTGGGATAGTGGCTCAAGAGACAAATTTCTGCAAGATGCCTGTGGTTGCCACATTTATGTGTCAATCTTATTAGGCTATAGTACCCAGTTATATAAAAAAATATGAATCTAGATGTTGTTAGAAAGCATTTTGTAGTTGTGGTTAATGTTCGTAATCAATATGCTTTCAGTAAAGGAGGTTACTCTCTTTTATTTATTTATTTATTTTTTTTTAAATTTTTTTAAAAAAATTTTATTTTAAAGGCAAAAGAATGGAGACATATGAACCAGAAAAGCCATAAACAATACAGAAAATACAAAGTTATACAGAATATAGTAGGGAATTAGAACTGGATGTTGTATTACATAGTTATCTTCACATTAGTTAACACAAAAACATTAAAGGAAATACCAAATTATAGGTAAGATAGTAGGGAATTTGCACTGGATGCTGTATAATATAA
>PVLD010006176.1:0-103327 GCA_004027595.1 Dinomys branickii
AAAAAAAAAGAAAAGAAAACACAAGAACCAAAAATCCAAAGACAAGAAAGAAAACAGGCATACATCAACAACAGCAACAACATCAACAACAACAACAACAGAAAAAAAACACCGCTTGTTGCTGCTTTACATATTGATATCTTCGAAGTGTGTGTTCAGGCTAACACATACAGATATACACTATTAATCTAATATCCTGTCATCGATTTGAATTCATATCATTTGTTTCTTTAAAAATTCTGCATTATTTCTAAGTTTTTTCTAATTTTTCTTCTCTTTCAAATAAATAAATAAATGAACTACTTCCACTAGCTTTTCTCAGTGTAAAAAGAAAAGAAGATCTTTCCGGTTTAGGGTCTAAATGGTAATATGCTAGGGGTAGAAGAGGGGCAAACTGGACTAGAGATTATTTTTTAGAAGCCTATTACAGTGGGTTAGGCCAGTTCCTCTGGTTCATTATTATGTGTAATGCAGGTTTTATGTATATTTTAATTTTTTAATAGCTATGTTACAAAAAGTTAAATTAGTAAAAGTTAAAAGAAATTAGTAAAATTAGTTGTATAAATACAATTCATTTAATTCAAACCATCCAAAATATTGTTTCAACTGGAGTAATTATCAGAAATAAATTATCTGAAAGTACTAATGATATATTTTTGCATTCTTCCTTGAGGACCAAGTCTTTGACATCCACTGTACATTTTACACTTAGAGCACTAAATTAAAACTAAACATATTTCAGGTGCTCAACAGCTACATGGGAGCAGCTGTGACCCTGAGCAAGAGACAAGGCGGTGAGCACTTTCGGTGGTTTGAATGGAGTCATTGCCATGGAAATGGAGAAAAGTAGACCCATTAGATGCAAGTTTTACAACCAGCATTAATGAAAGTTGAAGAAGAATTAAGGATAGAACAACACTTTTACCATAAGCATTTCAGGTAACTGTGTATCACCAAGACAACAAAAGAGAGTTTAAAGAGTAATCAAAATGACAGTTCATAAGAACTAAAATTATTGCTTGTCATTTAAACTAAAATTATTGCCTTTGCAAATCCACCTTCTTGCTAATATTGCTGAACAAATAAAATGGTTTTCAATACATGGTTTACAAATTCCTGAATCAGGATCATAAGGATACACATGAAGATGTGCACTTTTAACTCTTCCAAGAGTCCAACTAAATTAAAATGTTAAAGCGTGCTAAGTTACCATTTCAGGAATTCTGAGAGTGTATTGACAGCGAGTTGGTAGCTTGCAGTTGACCGCAGTAGTATTTCCACCAAGTCGGAACCATTCCAACCCTCAAAATGAAAATGTTAGTAATTTGTACACACACACGCTCACAAGGGGAGACATGGCAGGACGTAAAGAGAACGTGAATGAAGCCCTCTCCACGTACGCATTAGAAGTCCATAAATGCTTTAAAATATTAGCAAAGACAAAACAGTGACAACAGTGGAACAGCGAACTCTAGGTTCTGAAAATAAAGAGAAACTCGACGTGATATCATGTATTACACTGGAATTCAGGAATTTAAATTTTAATAAAAAGGAAAACGCAATTGAGATTATTTTCCCTTTGCCTATTCGTGGGCTGGAATTGGGGTCCCTAAATAAAGTCTGGCATTCTAGAAGAGCTGCTAATATCTCTGCTGGTGACAAAGGTACATAGATTACAGAACCATAAACTTTTTCAGAGAAGTATAAAATTACATGCACATGCTGAATAAAAAAAAGTGATAAAGTATTGCTGTTAATATAGTGGAGGGATTTTTAAAATTAAGCTATAAAACTCAAAAACTAGAAATACAAAATAAGCTGGTAGAAAACAATCCCCAAATTTGAAATCACAGTATGTTTGAATATACTACAGTCACTTATGAAAGGAATTCATTCAAACTTTTGGATTTCTAAATACATTTTAGGAAAACACTCATGTCTTAGATAAAAATGTTTAAGAAATGGAAAAGACCTAGTAAGCAAATACTAACCACTGTAAGTAACGTGGTAACACACATGAAAAAGCAGATTTTTCTGTGAGCACAGTGTATAGTACATAAGAAATATCTTATTATTAATTGTTAGGTGTTCTTTTATATTTTAAAGAGTGTAATGATAGCTGTATCAAAAAGCTCTAACAGCAGGGATTGGCGTGCATCTGTTAATAAACTTTTACAACACATACAGCAGTAATGGAGAGAATAACAAAAGATGATAAATACCTAATGACCTTCAAAGAATTTAAAACAGTTTTCTAAAAAGTTTACTAGCAGAAAGAATTAATAGCAATGATAATAACCCTGATCTGATTTTGTACAGCAAAATACACAAAATTACTTGCACGAACACATAAAATTTTTCCACAGAAGATGATCTCTAAGCTTAAAAAAGAAATCAGCAAGTTTAAACTGCTATTGAAATCCCTATTATTGAAATTTTGTGTCACACAAATCATTTACCTCTAGCTCCCACATGCACCTGTGTAGAAACCTAATAGTCAGTCTATTATGTAAATCATGGCTCCACACCACAGTAGTATAGAGCAAACATTGTGAAATAATTAAAACTGAATCATTAAACTACTACAAACCAAAACCACTGGAATGAAATTTCAATTTTATCATAATCATGGTGGAATCACCCAAAACAGAAATGAGAGGAAAAGAAAAGAATATAGACATCATCTTCAAGGAGACAGAGAAGCCACCTTGTAACCCAAGCCATAGCAAATGATCAAGAACCGCCAACTGCAAGAGCAGGGGAAGCTCTTCAAAAGCACACCTGCACACACCTTGTCCCTAACAAGCCACCAGGACAGGGATTTTCCAGTGTGGGTGAACACCCTGCCAGGGAAACCACCACCTGTTGTTTAGAACAATTAAACCAAATAGATTGGCGGTGAGAACTTCTTAGGTGCTGCTGGCAAAGATGAAATGACCAGAAAGTTGGAAGAAGCAGGACAACATACAGCTCGGTATCACACATTTGCAGGAAGCCCTCAAAGCAGGGCAAGGAAAGGGATGAAATTAAGAACAGTTCTTCTTCTCTCTCCCCTTTCCCATTTCCTCCCCTCCACTCTTCCTGGCTTTTCAAACCATATCCTCCCCCCCCCCCCCCCCCCCCACAACTGCCAAAGGATTTAGAAAGAAATGGAGGAACTGCTGGAAAGGACAGTTCAGTAGGTCAAGGCAGATCCCTATAAACATGAAATTTCTATAACAAAAATCATCTAACAAATCCCTGCACTGATTCCACATTTGTGTTAATAAGTTATTGACTGACAATTTACACATCTATATCAGGGAAAAGAAAGTCAAACAACTCAAAAGGAAAGGGGTAAAATATTGTAGTAAATGTTTGATGTTTTTAAAGCCTGAGAGCAGGTACATTTAACAAAGACAACTTGAAACAGAAAAAGTTTCTAAATCCGGGCAGCATTACCAAACAAAAATGCTTGTGCGTGTCACACTCCAAACAGGCGCAGGTTCAGCTGCTTTGATCGGCTGGAACCCAGTTATACTAGTGTGCACTTCCAGGAGAGATTACAATTTTTTTTTTTTAAGATTATACATTAAGCTAGGGTGCAGTTCACCATTTATGGAGGTTGCTTTGGGCCAAACTTTATCACCCAAGTGCAGAGGCAGATTTAGGCTACCTTATCATTGAACACAAGAAATTCACAAGATAGGAAAGCTGCATAACCAATAGACACATGAAAAATGTAACAGCTCATGGGAACACTTCACACTAGGTTTGGAAAAATAGATTTGATGAAACTTCTGATAATTACTAACTTATTAGGAGTGACAAGAGGAAATAGCAGCATTCATCTACTGCTGTGGGGAGAAATCTGAGCATTCACCAAAAACCTGAATTATTCTTGTCCCATGGTGAAACTTCTGTCTCCCTAAGCTGAGACAGCTGAATGCCTGTCCCAGACTTGTTCAAGAATCACTTTCTGAGACTCACTCATCTCCTACATGATATTTGCATTTTTAAAACCAACCTGCAATTTAGATCCAGTTTAGACCCCACCTCCAGCCAGGCGGAGGATCAAAATTATTCAAACGTTATGATGGACCAACGCATTGCATGAAAGCTCTCCATTTCCTCATGTTGGGGGTTTATTTGAGATCTGAACACACATCCAAAGATAAGTTACTGCCTAAAACACACAGGCCACCTTGGTGGCAAACTCAGTCTGGCTGGTGACAAAATCAGCTGTGTTGAGTGCCAATTTCTCCACAGGAAGAAGGGACTAAGCAGAATCCCCCAAATCCTGTGTACACATAAGCTTCAGTTGATGTGGCTCTTAACTTCTACTTTATTTTTTTTTTAACTTCTACTTTATAACTGACCCTTGGAAAGATTTTTTTCCACACTGAAATCAAAATGGGCGGGATTGGTTTTGTTTTATTTTAACTAGTTTTCCTTCATATGTGAGATTACTGGCATATGGCCTGAGAAGTCTGGGGTAATGAAATGCATGTAGTGTGGAGAAGGGGAATAAAAATCTCTTCTTTCTAAATTTTTTTTCCATGCCTGTAAACACTCAATTTCACCTGGCACAAAAGTTGTTCGTGACCAAAAGCTCATAGGTAAACCCGGTTTGGACTCAAAGGAAATAAGGAGAACTCTTGTCTTTCTGGTTCTGCAGAGGGATTTCCTAGGCACTAACACTATGACTGAAAGTGGGAAGGTTCTGTCCCCGACATCATCCCTCCCCAAGGTGGCCTCTCCCAACTGGAGCAGGTATCCTTGGTAGGGAAAGTCCCTCAGGACCCCTTCTGTGGCCTTTCTTCTCGGTAAACACCGCTCTTGCAATCCAATTTGATGTGTGAATCCTTGCCAGAGAAATAATCACAGCCTATAATTTCCTGTGCTATTTGCCACTCGGTCCCCAGGGACAACTGTCCTGTGTGGAATGTGAGCTGATTTTATCAGGATATGTTTATAGGCTGGTGGTTAATGCTGCATCAAGACGTGGTGGGGTGGAGGAAACGGTGCTCATTTTCTGCTTAATCACTCTGCCGGGCATAAGACCGGAGAGCACAGGTGTGTCTGATCTCCCTAGGGGGTTGATTGTCTCTGGATAACCACATCCTCTGTAGTTTCCTTGCTGCTGTTTTTTTCTCCAGGTTCAAGTACAAAGAGGTGATTTAAATGATGGGGTTGACTGACAAAAAACTGTCAGCCGGTCTGCACCCTGACATGCTAAAAAAGAATATCTACTTTCTGCAGGCACAGCCACCAATGGGCCAGTGTCAGCAAATTAAAAGGCTTCCTGGGCGAAAGAGGCTTCTGAAGTAGCTCCTGTGTTTATGCAGGGCCTTTCTCACAGGGAGCTCAAAACCTGAAACCTGAAAACTTTCGCTGTTCTTAAGAGAGATAAAAGGTAGGGAGTTCTTATCACTGCCTAAGAAATATACAATGGTTTGCTGGTGCCTGGTGATGGCTTTGGGAGTTTGTCTGATCCAGATTAACACAGTGGATTGAATGTAGCAAGTCTCTCTCTCCAATTCCAGCTCAGACAGGAAAAGCCTCAGGCCAGAGGTTTGCAAGCCATCGATGAGTTAGTGACGGGACAGTGTCCTAGCTGACTCTCAGCTGCAGTGGGCATCTATTTTTCCAACTTGTTTCATTCAAAGTGAGAGGTTATGACAATGTTTATATCCCCAGCTTGAGATGGAGCATTTTTAAAAAACTGCTTACTATTTATAATGCTCAGTGGTATTTTAGAGACAAAAAAAATCACAAAAGAGGATTATAGAGAAATGAATACTAATTTAGCTGAATGTTGCGTTCTCTGCAGAGTAAGAGGATAATGGGAATGAATTCCTAATTACAGTCTTCTTTACATGTGGAACGGTGAAATTCTGTCATGTTTCCTGGTTCCCTTGGGTCAATATAAAATATCTTAAATAAACTCTTTGCCTTAAAGTAAATAACCTAAGTTTTTGTTTTAATTTAATAGCCGTGATCATTAGAAGTTCTTGTTTTCACATTGGCAAAGTAATAGCCTGTGACTTCTTTGAGCGCATACCCTGACTATGTGCTAAACTGGAAGGCTGGGAGCAGACAGTGCACTGCTGAAAGAGTTTCTATTGCACCCATTTAATGTCCTAGTCTAATTATTCAGACATTAGCATTGGGATTAGGATTAGGTCTCTGTCTCCATGGTGAGTGCTAGGAATGTTTGGTATGAATTTTTTGCAGCAGCAGGAGCAGCAGCAAAATGTCCCAGCTGCGCTTTCATTTCCTGGGCACTTTCACCAAACTTTATGTCACTACACCGTGTATTGGAACACTGCAGCAAAGCTTAGCAGAAACTCCATCCAGCGATAGTGAAATGAACAAAAAGTAATTAGAATGATGTAACGGGTTGGTGATTGCTTTAGTGTAAGTTTGAATCGTTGGGGCCATTTTAGGATACATTTACTAAAATACTAGATTTTTCTAATGTTTTCATGCTAAAGTTTTCCTTTCTCTAAAGTATTTCTTGCATTTTTGGTTTTCCTCATATTCATGTAGAAGTCCTCTACCCATCATCGGGGCTCAATCAGTGCTTGCTTATGGACAATTCCATTTTCTTTTTCCCTAAAATAAGAGTTTTGTATTTTCTGCTGAGGAAAAAATGTATAATAATACAGCAGAAACAGATCTTTGAACAATTTACTTATTATTAGAGATGGATTATCATATTAAGAATGCAGCCTCTCTTCTAGTTGAAAAGAAGTCTAGCCAGAAAAAACACATCCCAAGAAAGCAATCCAACTAGGAAACAAGGGGATGTACTGCAAGACAAAATGGGTCTTTGCAGGTGGCAACTCAGGGATCACAAGACAAATTTTTCTTTGTACTCACAGGTAAAAAGATCCACCTAAATCAGAGGTAGGATGTAAGTTGAATTAACTGTTGGGTGTCTAAACTTGATGACTCATTTTCAGGGCTGTTTATGGTAGAAGGAACAGAAATGTATACATTCATTTTACTGTATGAACAAGACTGCTAAATATGGGGCACATATTTTTGTAATGAATATAAACAATTCTACAGTTAATCTTTCTAATTTTCCAGAAAGTCCAGGTTATTGATGGTAAAATGACTCGATGCAAATACATATTAAGTTTTCATTTATTTTTCCTGCAGTATTCCTGAACACCTGAATGGAAAGTTAATCTACCCAGGCCCTCGATGCCTAAAGCATTATAAGAAATTGGACACTTTTTGGATTTAGTAGACGACATAGGGGCATTGTGCAAAAGCGTTAGGGAAGAGACTTGATCTCAAAACCCAGAGCTGGATCATCAGTTGGAATAATTGAGGCATTTTGCCCTTTTTTTTTTTTTTTTTGCTCTTTCATTTGGGTGGATTCAAATCATTGACTCAACCAATTTTCACTAGGGCTTAACATACTAAGTAACTTTAACAGTAAAGTGATTCTTTCTGGTGACAGATACTCTTGATGCACATGAATTGTGGCATCTTGTAAGTTATGGCTGTAAAATGGACTGAACCCAGCAGCACTCCCTACAGAGCTTCTCTTTTATTTTTCACTGAAGTTTTGTCTGAGAGCATAAACCCGAAGCTAAACTTAAGAAATTAATTTAAAGCTTGTTTTTCTGAGGAGCTCCATTCAAAAATAGCTTTTGTTTTTAAGAAATAGACCAACTGGTAGACATTTGTCAAAGTTAAAGTAAGCAGGGAAATTTAGCCTTCTTAGCTTAATCTTGATGGTCATTTATGCCGGTCCTACTCACCCCTTGCTCAGCATGAATATACCTCTAAGATGACACTTCACTGGGTGGTTTCCTGCTTGCCTGTGAGGAAAAAAGTCATACCTGATAAATTAGAAAATTAAAGAGTGTGAAGAACAAAGCGACTGCAATCAGAGAAGTAGTGTCACATACTTTTCTTACTTTGGTTTATGTTTCTTATTAAATAATAGATGGGGTGGTAACCAAATAATACTTACAAGATATACTTGTGATTTTTAAAAAATCAGTACAATAATGCCTAGTACACTTCCCACATCTCTTAAGAAATAATACTTTATAATTATTGTGAGCAATGACTTTTATGTGCAAAAAGCTTAAAAAACAAATGCAGATTAATTTTATTTGCCTAAAAGATGTAACTCATTGAGGAAGGCTATTCAATTATACTTCTGTGGATGTACTTATTTGTAAAACTGTGAAAATGAGACAATGATTATAAATTTGGCTTTCAATTTATCCTAGCACTATGTGTTTCCACAAACATGCAGTATCCAAGGATCAAACCCGGCAATATGACAATTTAATTCTCATACTAAAGCTCAAAATCAAGTGGAGCATACTAGTGAATGCCCATAATCCCAGCCCTTGGGAGGCTGAGACAGGAAGATTGTTGCAAGATGGAGACCAGGCTGGGCTAAAAAGTGAGCTCAAAGCCAGCCTGAAATGCATAGTGTGATCTTGTCTCAAAAGAGACAAAAACAAAATAAAATAAAATAAACTTCACAGCCAAATCAGTGTTTTGTGTCATGAACTGTATTTTATGATTGTGCTAATTATTCTTTCTTGTGACTACTTTTGTGTGTGTGTGTGCAGTACCGGGGATCACGCTCAGGACCTTATGCCTGCCAGGCAGGCGCTTATTCCACTGAACTATAACCCAGCCCCTCTTGTGACTACTAATCACCAATATTCAAAAGGCCATCAGCTTTCATCTTTGCTTTGCATACTATTTAACTTTGGAAAGTTTCAGTAATCTGTTTTTTGCTTAAGTACTTTCCTAGAGTCTGTTCTAAGTGGTACTTCTATATTATTACATAGATAAAGGCCTAGCATACAAATGTATGCGGCTTTATTTTAACTCTTTTCCTTTCAGTTTCTGTACTAAATTCAAGGAGGAGAAACTGTTCTTTCTTGGTATTACCGCATGGGTGTGATCCATCTGAACTTGCCTTGGGCTATGAGGGAGGAGACAGTATGGCATGCTTGTAAATGAAGAAAAATAGGGAAAATCAAGCAAAGCATCCTGTTTACTTTCACTTGGAAAGCTGAGTAGAACAACCTGTTAAGCCACAGCCTTGTTTTTGGACAGACTATGCATTTCATTAGCAAAAAGGTGGTTTTTAAAAGCACCTCTTTAAAAAAATAATCACTGGACATGGTGAAAAAAATTGTCATGTTAGGGATCATTCCTGGAATAAGCCTACTCTTTGAATTTATTTTAACTTACTTGAGTGGGACTGTTTCAAAGACATGGTCTCTGGGTTCCTTGGCACCAAGAATAAACTAGGCAAAAACTATATCCTAGGGAAAGGACGGCCATGTGCTACCTCGGCAATCTTTATTTCAATAGTTCCCAACACAAGTAACAGAACATTGAGCCACTCTAAACAGCTTGGAGTTCCTACAAATGGGGGCAAAATAGTTAGAGAGTTTATGTGGAAATTTGCAGTGGAAATCTAATAAAAAATACAACGTCTATATGTAGTGGGGAGTCTTGACTTGAAAAGCTAAAGGCAGCATTTGCCTTTCCCTTCGGACATTTTTGCAGGGCAGTTGAAATAGCTTAATTCCAAGAGATGCTGAAGAAATTTGTGAGAAAAAAAGAACTAAAGGCCACTAAATTTGGTCAAAGGCATTTTGGAGTCAAATGGAAGGAGGAATATCACAGGTAATTATGACTTTGTGGATTCATGTTTGGCAAGAGAAATTTTCAGTAGAACAGTGGTAAAAAAGCAGAAATACTAGTTTTATAAAATACCTATAAGACTTTGAGAGCCCAAAGCCTTGTAGCTTTGCAGTTGTGACACAGAGTGGTTGGTTATCAGCAAAATGGTGAATGATTCCATCCTACTTTAGATTACAAAATACTCATGGCGGCTAAAGTAGAAGGTTATGCTAAGAGCATTTAAACTAGTGACTGTTCAAGGGAAATGAGCCCCAAAGAAGAAACAGTTAGACAAGCCGTGAGAAAGGCTGGTGGCCAGCATACCCAAGATGCTCCTTGGTGATTTCCTAAGCATAACAGGGAGTAGTTAGAAGCAGAGCTAGGTAAGTACTTTGTTACTGGCTAACATTCCCTGAATTATTACTACTACATTATAGTGACCTTTGGAAACAGATTAAACATGCCCCTAAAAAAGATATCTCACTCATTAGGTCTGTGAAAGATTTGTTGGAAAGTGAAGAACTCAGCCAATCAGCTGGCTGCTAAAATATCAAACATTTTACTTTCATTGATAAATCTTTGAGAAATTTGATAAAATGGAGCTGGTGTTTCGGTCCCATGTGGCCAGATTTTCTTGAATTTTCAAGAAATCAAATTTTAATAAATAAAATCTAAACTTGCATCACTTGCTATGCTTACATCATTCAGTCCAACAGCTTTACTACTGGTCTTGGGGTAGGGTGACACGCATGAGGAGACACTGTTATTAGCAGGTCCCGGGACTTGCCTGGGACCTGCTGGACTTTAGAGCTAGAACAGATAACCTACAGCAATTTTTCCCACCTAAAGATCCTACATGTATTATAAAAATTCTTCAATTTTTTGATTCTTAGGTCAGTTAGTGTAATCAGTACTTAAGCAGAAACCAGAAAATTTAGATCCTAATCCTGGTGGCATTCATTATATGATCTTGGGCAGCCAACTTACATTCCCTTTGTTCTGTAAGACACAGCTATGAAATACAAGGGTTAAAAATTCAAATGAGATGAATATAATTCCTTTTGGAAAAAGTTGAAGGTTATTACAGTAGCCTTAACATATGCTTTAAATTACAAATTTATTTATTTATTTATTTATTTTAATTTTTTTTTTTTTTTTTTTGCGGTACTGGGGATCGAACTCAGGACCCTGTGCTTGCTAGGCAAGCGCTTATTCCACTGAGCTACATCCCCAGCCCAAAATTACAAATTGAAATCCGAGCTCTTATACGTGAAATGACGATTCACCTCAGTAGCCATCAGGAGGGCGGTACACGTCTATAACCCCAGTACTCTGAGAGACTGAGGCAGGAAGACTGCAAATACCAGCCCAGCCTGACTAACTTAGCAATTTATCAAGAACCTATATAAAAAAAAACAGAAGGTAAAAGAAGCATTTAAAAAGGACTGAGAGTGTAGCTCAGTGTGAAGACCCTGGCTCAATCCCTAGTATGGCAAAACAAGAAAACAAGCGAAATCCCCACAACTGTAGAATCCCAGAATGAGGTAAAAACCCTAAAATTTACAGAAAGTGAGCACTTCTAAGCATACACTTTGATCCCATCTAGAAGAACAATTTTTACACCCTATGAGATGAGTGGCTGTAATATCAGTAGAAGTCAGGAGTCAATTTATAGAATTAATAAATAAGTCTTTTTCTTCTCATCCTAGTTCGCTCCTTGACATCTCCATCTCCTGTGCACGATGGCTAAATCTTGCATACTTGTTCTTCTTTTCCTGGGTAAAAGAAGTTGAAACATAGGGAAACTGTCATTCATTTCACAAACAAAGGTAGAGGCTTTAATTTTCAGATCACTCAGTTAATGGACCACAGTGTGGACACCACAGCTCCATCGTAGTGCCACCTTCAGAGATCTGCGCTCTTCTCTGCTTTTTCATAGCTGTGTTGTGCAGCTGTGGGGATACATAGACACAAAAGAAAACTATACTCTCCAGTAGGTGGTAAAATGAAAAGTTGCAAGGCATTCACTGAACACACAGGCTGTATTTTTTTACCTTCAGATGAACAAGATCCTGTTTTACCTATAATTGTCTCTGATGAGGGTTGGCTCTTATACGGATTATGGGAGGACTCAATTCTTGTGACAGGTCCTAATTCACCAAGGGATTTCAGTTCTCCAAATTATTTCCTGATATGTTTGGGACTTAAATAAAATTACAAAAAAAACACCTTTCCTTTTCAAAAATAAAAGCAGAGAGATGTGTTATTTGGTTTTTAAAAAATCTATGAACTAAAGCATGATGACAATAACTGTCAGATCTATCTTCTGTGTGGATGACCCTCACGATGGCATCCCAGAGGGTTAGTGGAAGCACTTTCTCTGATAGGAAGCATGAAAACAAAAGAAGATTTCTGTGTTTTTAATGCCTACCACATGCCTGGTTAAAATATAACAAGAAATGAGCCAGACTGAATAAACAAGGAGACAGAACTTGTCTTTGGCTCTGATTTCTCCCTGGGAGTGCTACTCAGGAGAATGTGTGACTTTGTTTCTAAGTTTCAAAAGGCGATATTTAGAAGTTACAGAATGCACCAGTGGAGACAGCATAAAACAAAAACAAAGCAAAAGCAAACAAATAGTCTTTTAATCTTCTCAGCACACGAATTCAGCCCAACTGTGCTTTTACATTTTCTTTTCTAATTTGTGTTTTCTGTTTTCAAGAACTTTCCAGACGGAATGATGTCATTCTAACATTGTAAAGGTACTTTTATAAGTGTCTGTAAAGTAATTATTGCTTATTGTAAGAAAACTAAGAAAGTAGAATTCTAAAAAGGAAAACAGGGTTCTTGACAGATGGAATAGAGTTTTTGGTACAAATAACATATATCTTTTACAAACCCAAAGTTAAAGCATTTTTAACGATGATGAAAATGTGACATGATATGGCAGAAAGTTCTAAACTGAGAATTAGGAGTTCTGTGATGTAGATATCATTGCCTGGTCATTACCCAGTATCTCACTATCTCTTAGGTGATAGTTTCTCTTCTTCAAAAAATCTTAAACTCAATACTTCAAGAGTTCTTTCAATAACCAAGTCCTTTGAGGGTGGTCATTTTTATAATTATCAGTGTTACTATTGTTAAAATGATTAGTAGATGGCCTAATGTATGGGATGCATGAGGAAATTAAATTGTTGTAAATTATTTTCATGAATGTAGTGACATTTTTGTGTCTCTAACTTCTGGGGCTCAGTGATTTAAGTAAGAGAGTACTTTAAAGTTGAAGAAGGAAACTCCCAGAGGTGTTCCATGTGCCGGAGGCTGATAAGGACAAATCACTGCTTCGGATTTTCAGTGTTGATTTTGCTATGAAAAATCATTACTTCTGCCCAAGGGTTACAATCAGTTTTAGAGCCGAGGTGACAGTCACACGTTCACCCATAACTCTACCTTCAGATTCAAGCTCCAGTAACACAGAAAAGCTGTAACAAAGTCCACAGCTGCTACAAGCTCAAATGATAACAACAGGAACATGTAGCAATTGCCGCTCAGAAGTGGTGTGGCCCATCTGCTTATAAAAAGGATTTATGAGTATCTGTATATTTGCCCTTTTTTCCCAGTATGTTTACCTGATTTCATATTGGTGAATCATTGTCATAGGAATGAAATGACTAAAACGTCCACAGAGGGTTGGGTGTCTTTTATTTTGGGAAAAGAATCCAAACCCTGCAGCCAACAAGCCATGCTCACTGGAGGCGCAGGTGATATTTTGGGAAAACGAGCGTGGGTGGGAGCCTTAGGGTACTTGCCTGCCCCTTCCACAAGCTTCAGCACAGTGTTTTGCATGAAAGTCTGGTGGATAATTGGAAATTCCCATATGCCTAACCCTCAGAAATATTCTCCAGGCATGTTAGCTAAGAGCAAAGATATGAATATCTTTCTGGGACAGTCTGTGCTCTCTCCATGAAAGAACAACTCTAACTCCAGATATTAACAAATTCTCAGCAGTACTACTGCACACCCAGACAGACACACAAGTGTGCACATGTGTGTTTGCGCACACTTTCCCTTCTGCTTTGCCTCATACGTAAAGAAAGGGGATGGCAATGCTCTCCCAGGTGTCCTGGGTGAGTTCAATGTCAGTGACTCTGCCTACCCACTTCCACAGCATCTCCTGAAGTTTGAGTTTCAGAGAGATTTATCCTTTTTCTGCCCTTGCCTCACAGAGATTCCACTGTCGGTGTGAGGCTGTGATAATCCCCTTCAGGGCTCCTGGGTTTGAGACAAAGATCCTCTGGCAGAGAATTATGAAGTATTCTCTAGTAAGGTAAAGGAATCATGCTGGAAAATGAGGAGAGAACTTAGTTTTCCAACTTAGAATGATGACAGACTGTCGTATCCCATGGCTTGCCATGTTCTACTAATCTTTTGGATTTATTTGGTAACTTTTATAAAAGTCTCTTAGAAGAATTGTTTTATTATAGTATATATTTGCATTATCAGGAAAATAATTAGGCTTAGAGATCCTCATCATTCGACTGTAAAGTTTATTTAATTTCTAGGAAGAAGATAAAACATGAAAATTATTTTGTGCATTTTATTATTTAAAACATATTGTTAGTGTAGTTTTATATGGGTTGAAATATTATACACCCTGTGTCTCACTCTAACTCTACCCAATTTTTGATAGGGCTTAGCTTCTCACCCTATATGTAGCCATATTTATTACATTTTCACGTATCCATATACTCCATTTTAGATAGTAGAAACTAATTCAAAGGTATATTTTTGGGCTTTCTTACACAGATGTTACTGTATGACATATTCTGCACTGAACCCCTTTGATCTTCACCCAGTACCATATCCTAGGTGTCCTTCCAAATTGAGACAGGCTGTTTCTTCAGCCCTTCTTACAATCTCAAAAGATTGTATGTGAAATATGATCATTCACACAACTGGGTTCCAATAGGGGTGATCATTGCTGGTTTCTGGTTATTTGCAATTAAAATGTTCATACATTCAGGTAAA
Source organism: Dinomys branickii (assembly GCA_004027595.1). Lineage (NCBI taxonomy): Eukaryota > Metazoa > Chordata > Mammalia > Rodentia > Dinomyidae > Dinomys > Dinomys branickii. Next base: position 14,692 of record PVLD010006176.1, read on the forward strand.
TATACAAGAAAAATTCCTATCAGTGATACTGCTTAATCAGTGAAGCACATTAATGTATAATTTGTGTAAATAATGCTAATTGGTTCTATTTTGAAAGAAATATTATAAATCTGAAATACAAATATCTCTGCGTTAGCTGGGGGTTTGGTCCACACCTGTAATTCCAGCACTGGCAAGGCTGAGGCAGAAGGAGCACTGCAAGTTCAAGGTTAGCCTGGGCTACATAGTGAGTTCAAGGCCTGCTTGAAGAACATATTGAGACTGTTTCAAAACAAAACAAAACAAAACGGACAAACAAAAAGACCCCCAATTTTGATAAAACCCTTTACAGACAGACTGGCAGAAATTTTGGCCGCATCCACACAATATGGTTTATAAAGAGCTAATTATCAGAATACTTTTTTCAAACTTTAAGTTTATTGGTGCATTTGAGATATGCATAATGATCACACTCATCAGAGGGAATTTGTACCTGTACACGATACATTTTAACTCCTTTCTTCCCCAGGCTCCTTTGCTGCCTCCAGCCTCTCTTCCCCTCCCTATCTACATACTTTGTTACCATTTCATCCTTTTTTTTTCCTCTTCCCCCTCCCTAGTTCCTCTTTCTTTTTGGACAATTTCTTCCCATTTCATCATTTGAGGACATTGTAAAATGCAGTTTTCTGGCTTAACCTCCAGAGAATCTCAATCTTTGGGTTTGAAAATGTCTCATGAAATTGGGTTTAAAACTCTTCCAGGAGACTTTGATCAAGGTGGTTTGAAGATATCTTTACATCTTAGGCATTCAGACTTTTGAGATTATAACCCACATAGCATAGAACAAAATAAAATGACCAATTTTTGATATGTTATTGCCACAGAATAATTTATATAATTAGAGTTTTGAACTGATTACTAATTTTAGTTTAGTAATCTTCAGGTATGGAATTCCTCCACACACCCATTTTTCCCATTATTTAGTAGCATAAAAAGATTTGACAATTTGTGGATTAGGCACTTAGCACCTAACATTGGAGATCTGTGCTGAGCACTCACTGGCTACTCACACACACACATAGATACTAGATTTGTGGTTGCAATATATTTCGCTCTTACTTACCACACAGCTAGCAAACATAAGATGCAGGATTTCAGATTCATAATTTTATTAATTCTATTGCCTTTAAAAATAGTAGAATGTTGAATGACTGGCCAGCAAGGCTTTATCATCTTCCAGCAAAGTGGCCTCTGACAAAATCAGGATGGTTTTGCCCAAAGGGTAGATAGCTATGCAACATGATCTCTAAGAGAGAGAGGCCATTCCACGAGAAGCCAACTTTTAAGGTAGACAATAAGATAATCACTTGTGCAAATCTTAATACATACAATTAAAAGTCTGAAATTTGCTAGCTAAGTATTTTAGTTTATAAATAATATAACCAAATGACAATATTTGACACATTTTGTGGAAAATTTATTTGCAAGATATTTTTCCTATTATTGGATGGGGTTGGGTTGATACACTGAAGAGGATCTGATTACTATGTCTGTCTGAATGAACATAAGTTTCTTTTCTGCCCAAGGTGTCTAGGTTTGCTCAGAAAAATATGCCACAGAGTTCATCACCAGACTTGGGACAATTTCAGCAAGGAGAGAGGATCAGGTATGATGGAGAGTAAATTAATTTACCCATCTGTGTCACTGGGTTTGGGTTGCAACAACTGAAATCCCCACCTAAGAGTAACAGTTTAATGTAGTGAAGGATGACTAGTACAGGTTGCCTTGATATGCTTATGAGTTCCAACCAGGTGATATCTAATCACTGAAAAAACTCAGTGAGCTGAATATTTAGTTTGATTCTCTTTTTTTTAAGTCTGGTTCTCTTTTATGCCTTTTCTCTATGCACTTTCTTTTAAAAGTGAAACTGATAAGAAATTAACAATGGTTATTGTATTACATATTGCTGTCTTCAAAGTAGTTGCTCCGATTATCAGACACAGGCATGAGAAATTGATCAAACAATACAAGCACTAACTGTTTCTTTCAATAAGTTAATAGAAATTAGTCGTACAGTTATCTTAGCTGTCTTGTCTCTATACACATATCTTTTTTTCCCTTCCTTCCTTTTCTCCTACCTCAGTTATTAATTTCCTATCATCTTCTTGGGAAATTCTGTATCATTTTCATTGCCTCTTTAAAATAAAAAAAAAGTGAAATTGATTATATAAGCCTACTTTTGGCTCCTCATAGATCTTACAATTATTTAGTACTGGGAAATCCAAGAAACCCAATGATCCTGATGATCACAAATCATTGGTTCTTGTTAAAGGAATCTCACAGTCTACAAAACATCTATTTCTTAAAGTTATGATAGGAAATGGTAGCTTAGGGTTTGGGGTCATTTACATTGTAGCCAAGAATGAAACTGATTTCTATGAGGAATTTTCTAAACAGGGAGTATATTTGTTTTCATAAAACAAATAGCTGGCTCAAAGTTTATTGTAAAGATAACCAAGCATGTGGTTCCTTCACAGTACACACTTTTATAAAGTATTCTTACATTGAAAAGCCATTGTTTCTATCTCAGAAATTCCTGGAGCTGGAAAGTTTACAAATACCTGAGAATCCATAAAATCCTGTTATTTCTCTCTGAGAATCACTCTTGTTTCAAATATCAACAAATGGCAGACATTGTTAGAGACTCTATCATGTGTAAAGGCATTTGGACACTGAAATACAATTTTCAGAAAGAACCAAATTACTGTATTTCCTTCATCATATTTTCATTCAAGGAGAGCGCTGCAGAAAGGGGAAGCTGGGGCTGCCCACAGAAAGGCAGACATGCTTTCACGGTAGGTGTACGGGGAGCCACTGGATGGAAACTTTAAAACTTCCATATAGTTTGTTCAGGCAGAACCAATGATGTTAAAACTAACAGTGACAGATCAATTTTTAATGGTAACTCTATTATTTTTCTCTATTATGAATACTCCTTTTTACTAGACCATAAAAATTGCGTTGACATTTGAAAAGCATGTGATTAATTGCAGCAGAACAAACATTCTGAGTGCAGCCTCTGTTTAGGAAGGTGATACCAAGAAGAAGCCCTGACTATAATATTGTTGGCAAACTGAGCACTTGCTTTTTTTTTTTGATTCATGCAATACTAAAAATAAAATCCTGGGTGTGCCAGTGATGGAATCGATGTACATTTGAGGCAAAAATAGCTATGGGGATACATGTGAATAACAGAAATTTGTTCACCTACAATCTGAGTATATTTCAGAAACAAATCCAAGCAGTCGTGTCACTAAGCCATACTAGAGATCAAACCGCCCAAATGATGACTATAGTTTTATAATATTCAACATTCTCTCAACTTTGTTGAAAAATCTGTGCTTATATGTTACAAAGCAGTCATTGTGCAGGAAAAGTTACTTGAGAATTTAGTTGTAATGCACCAAAAGCATGCCATTTAACCTTTTTTGTTAAATAGGTCTATAAAACTGATCACAAAGGATAAGATGGGTTTTCATAAGATTAAATTGACCAGTTGAAAGATATCAACTGTATAAAGACTTCTCAGAAAACGGATTGCTCTGTGGTAGTCTCAAAATATTTCCAACTCTTAAAATCTTGATTAGCACATGTTTGTAGTACACATTGACTCCTTGCATCATGAGGAGCAGGTGCATGTAAAGAACACATCTCAATTCTTTCCCCATGAAGCAAAACATCTTGAACCAACCCATGCAGCAGTCAAACTTAAAATTATGCATTTATTATCGCCACATTCAAATCACATAAGATGAATGATGTGGTATGTGCCAAGTTGGAAAATATCTCCATGAATATCAATTATTTCAGAAGACAGAAAGATGAGGAACGTTATATAATAGAAAAGGAAAGCACTGAGGGAAAATGCAAGTTAGAATCTGTACCAGAACTTAGTCATTGGATTAACCAGCTCTCTTAGGGCTTAGGGCTCTAGCTCAGTGGCACAAGAACCTACCTTGTAAGTTTGAGGTCCTGAGTTCAAATCCTGGTTCATTCCAAGAAAAAAAGTAGATGGCTGTTTTGAAATTATTGCAATTCAAGGGCCTTTTTACAAAAATGTAATACATTTACATGGCATCTGCTTGCACCAGGCGCTGTTGGAAAGTGTTGAAAAGTGGGAATGTTTGTGACAGTGCTCCGAGTGGAGGTGAGGCCAGATGTGGTGGTACAATTTTAAGTGAGGAAGACAAAGTAAATGAAGTCATTTCATGTTTTCTAATGGCATGAGAATGGCTAGACCTTTAACCTACAGGTCTATGAAAGTGGACATTTTCTCTATAACAATGAAGCAGGCATTCAAAACAAAAATATGTCAGTGTAATGTAGGATTTGGCCTCAAGCAATGATATCAATATTTGCTAATTCTAGATAGACATTTAAAGACTTATTTCCATTGGTTGTTGATGATTCGCATAGACCTTTAATTCTTCAATCCTTCTATCTAGAACAATAAAGAAAATAAAGGAAAAATAGTCTGACCTAAACTGATTTCGCTAGAAAATATCAATCCAAAGAATAACAAGATTCCCAAGAAAAAATAAGAAACGCTTCTATTTCCAAGTCATGTTACAAAATCATGCTTTATGATCGTGAATTATTGTTCATGTTTTTGGCACCTACTCAGGGCCCAAACAATTTCATTGTTTTACAAATGGAGAATTACGTATTTCTCTATTATTTTGTGATGAATAGATGCGATTATTACAGCTCTGGGACTTAGGGATTTAAGTTATTAGCAAGATTTTATATGCATAATATTGGTAGATACAATGAATATTTATATATTATTAACATTTTATATTTCTTTTAAGCAACCGAGGGAGCTTAAATCTGGAGAGATTAAATGAATCTGCACTTTTGCAATTTCTCCTCATGTTGTGCAACTTCAAAAGTGGGTTCTTTTCACTCTCATTTCTTTGAAGATATATAGGATTTTAAAAAGTGTTTCTGTAAGATTTTTGGGGTTTCAGAATTTCTGAAATATGGAAATCATATAAATTTTAACTTAAATGTGTGAAATTCCTATAATTTCTGATGTGGCTTGTTCAGAGAGAAATTCTTTTTTTTCAGGCAGGGGCCTGGCAGGTACAGAACACTGTCTTTATATTATGAATCTCTTTTTCTCTCCTCTTCTCAGATCTCAGTGTTATGCAGGGTTTTCAGTTCTAACTGCCAGAGTGGTACTGCTCCCAAATGAACATTATCACCCAAAGTCTGGGTCACCAGGGCTGACACACACCTCTCCAGGCTTCTGAAGCATTGCATGATTATGACTCTGGTTTTGAGTTTCTGTTTTATCTCTATTTTGCAAGTTCCATAAAAAATTAAAAATCATTTTGTCCCATTTTTCTAGATTGTATAGATGACTTGGTAGAGGATATTAACCATTTTGCCTACAGTGTGTATGACTTTTTTTTCAGGTCAACAAATAAAGTGGCAACTTCTTTAACTGTGACAACAAATAAAGTTCTTTCTGGATTAAAAACTCTCCAAACCCCATGAAAGGAGCAGCCTGTGTTCTCCAAGATCATTTGGTAACATTCCTGGTACAGACTCCTACAGTCCTCACAACTGGATGTCAGCAACTTCTGGTGGGTTTGTTACTGTAATATCCAGAAGTAAAGGATTGCACCCACCCTCTTCCAGGTTGACTTTCAGTGTTGTATTTTTGTCTTCCTGTAAGGGCAGGCTGTCATGTTCTGCCATTTCCCCCAATGTTTTCCATACATCCTCTCCCTGGAGAAATGTGAGAGGCAGTCTGAGAAACCACCAGCAATGTGTATGTCAGAGCCTGCTTATACAGCATGCCAACAGATGGCAATATTTTATCATTATTACACAATCCAGAGACCCTTCATCTGGGGCTGCAGGAAACATGAGGAGTCGATTCTGGTGTGATACATGTCACGAAGCTTCATCCCCCATTAACTGTGCTGTTGTTTGTGATTGTTAAGCTGCGTGTCTCACTGTGTGTCACATTCTTGACTTGTACAAGGGTCCATGAGTAAGTAGCCTCAGAGTCCTGTGAGTCATAGAAGGCACCACACTTGGAAAAATAAACACTGTTCTCAGTGGAGATTAGAGCCACTGGCTGGTAGTAACTGGGAGGAGTTTCATGGCAAAGCTGTCTCTGTGATTTTTCAAGGCCTTCTTCTCTATCAATACTGGATGGTAAAGCACCTCATACAAGCACAAGCTGAACGCCACATTGTCTGTGGTGCAAAGGAGAACCTGCTGAGCTATACCACTGGTGGAAGGCAGAAAGAGGAGGACTATGAGCCAGAGATTTTGAAGCTTTCAGGAAACTTTATGAAATGAACTGTATGATTTCAAACAAAAGGTGTGCTTGATTCCTACACCTGCTCCTCGGTCATCTCCCCATCCTTGCCTTCTTCCTCTCATGCTTTCTCATTTGTAAGTCACTTTCTCTCTCTTCCTCTTCCATCTTTCACAACTTCTTTTCCCTCTACATCTTTAAGCTCTTCATTTTTTTCTAGCCTCTCCACACCATCCTTCCTTTAGGTTCACTGTGTCTTTCCCACTTGTAGCTCCAGTCCCTGCTACACAAGACTCCAACCTTGAAATGGCACGCCGAGTCTTCGCAATTGGCAAAGACGGCAAAATGGTAAAATGTCCAAGGCCACCTACCCAAGAAACTGAATTTAAGAAAGAATTCCTTCCAGTTGCCATCAAACATAGCCACTGCCAACTTTGGAACTGTAAGTCATCTAATAGTTAAAACTGGCTGGAGACTAAAGAAAATCAGGCAGATCGATGTTCCAGGTTGGGTTTAGGGAACGTTTTTTTGGGTTTCTCTGCATACATGCAACTTTTGATGCTGTATTTCAATCCTTGATCCCCCTTAGCAGTTTGGCTCATTTTCTGTTTGTGTTTCTCTTTTATAACTTTTTTTTAAGGAGTAAAATCTGGCTTTTCTTCCAGGAAGGAAGGAACAGGCGGGTCGTAGGCACAGTTAGGAGGCCCAAAGGCAAACTGCACGAACATCTTCACAGACCATCTACCCCACTCAATATGGGGTCACGACCATGTAGTCAAACAACCCGGGGTCAGAGGGGAGAAAACAGATGGGGACCATCAGCTTGCAGAGCCCACATCTTTCAAAACCTGTTTCAAAAAGTGGGTTTCTGTGCAAGTCAATTTCCAAAGGTGGTACTTTTACAAATACTCCACTCATGACTTTGGTCTCCGAGAAGTGTTTTATGTGGGAGCATTCACCATCCAACAAGGTTTTATTGAATATCCCCCTTGTTGTTGTTATAATAATCCATGCTGATATAAACCATGCTCCATAAAATGCCACAATACACATCCACTGGCAGCACCACAGGGTAGGCTCAAGCTGAAGCGCCTTGGGCAATAAAACCAAGACTGCCAGAAACACGACTGCCATTTATTTCTCTGTAATGTGCTTTCTCTCTTTCTCTCTCTAGGCAGATTTTCCTCGTGTTGAAAGGGAACCTCTGGTCAAAAGTCAGCAAGCAGAGTTGTAGAAAGCTTTGATAGTCAGTGGAGTGAATCACGGCTACACATGGCAGGGGCACGCACCAATGGAGCCTCTTGCTGGGCAGACCTCCCTCTAAGAGAAACTCCTGGTCATCAGTCAAAGGGGCCCCCAACGAGCTGTGTGAAGCCAATGGTTTCACCAGCTCCATGGTGCCTGGGTCCCAAGTTGCCCTTTTCCACAGGTATTGCTAAAGCAAATAGCAGACGGTATTTACTGGGTGTGATGCTTTCAATCACATTAATCTAGCCAGTAAAAAAATTTACGAGCAATAAAAATTCCACCATGACATGGCTGATTGGAGGGAAGGCTGCATGATGGAAATCCAAGCCACGCCTCTGCCCCTAGCTAGACTGTCACAAACTCTGGAAGGAAGTAGGAGTCAGGGAAGAGAAAGACAGAAAAACCTCTGGGGTTGTTAAAACGAACTCATGGGTAGGTGGATAAAACTCTTAAATCATTTAATAAGGCCAAACTTGGTAGGATGATTGACTGAACAGCTACTTTGAAACCTATTTGGAGAAAATACACATGTTGTCTTGCTTCCACTAGAAAATTGCTCTGGGTTCCTCCTAGGCCTATGATTAGAGCTTATTTACTCAAAAATAGAATAGATATTTTAAAATCCCATCAACTTGTATGGATGGAGGCTCAAATGAGGCCTGGGTGGTATCCATTCCAGTGAGGAATGTAGGTGCCAGTGAGGAATGTAGGTGCACATAGCTGTCTCTCCTCTGGTTCACTTGTACGTGTTTTATGTGGATCCAGAAGAGCCATGACTAAGCTCTGTTAACACTTGTGAGTCACCCTTCTTTTCCCAATTCATGGCGACAGTCCTCCGACTGGCTGGTTCTCAAGCACACACTCTCCATGACTTCTTCCTTGAGTGGGCAGCTGATCCAATTATTTCTTAATGATCAGAGACCACACACAGCAACGAGGATGTTATTTTAATGAATTTGTACTGGAAGTTCTGCCGCTGAGAGTGAGTATTTGATTAGCTAATTGTAGTTAATACTTCAGTTAGCCTCTACAGTGTCCATTATCCCATTCTTTCTTCATAATAGAATACCAAATTTAAACCACATGGCAATGTATCTAGCCAAAATATTTTATTTGCCAACTACCTTACTGCTCACGGTGGCCAAGAGGGTATACTTTGAAATTTGTATGTGAGAGAAAGTCCCCAAAGAGGAAATAATAGAGTTGGTGTATTTGATTTTTCTCCTTTGTCAGGCTTCCTTCCATTTCATGAAGAGGGTGAGGGCCCAATGGCAACTATGCCAATGGTCATCTTAGAGTAGCAGAAGAACTCAGGGATGAAACCCTCAGGTGTAAATGATGGTGAAGCAAAGATATAAAAGGAGAGGAGCCTGCATTTCTTCTGACTTGAGCCTCCACTGAGATCCCCAGACTATCTCCTTCCAGATTGCTTTCTTTTAAGTGAGAAGGAAACTTCTGTTGCTTAAGTCACTACTATTTTAAGTCTTAGGCGTAGATTTCTAACTGAAGTTCTATACTTGCATAGGTACAAAGCCCTAATGATAGAAAACCAAAACCTTCGAGATAGAAATGTCTCTAAGAAAGCTATATTATTTACAGCTTCTTGTGCTCAAGAAATAAGCACTCAAAATCTACCCAGGAGAAAGACAATCTTGCTTTGGATTTTCTTTTTCCCAAATTGATGCACAATTTCTTTCCAAATCAGCACTTGGCAAACAATGTCTTATGCAGAAGACACATTCAAAATGTTTGCTGAAACATAACTAAATAGATCATAGCTTTTATAAACACAAGTATTATACATTTGAATCTATTTTCTACTTAGCAGCTAAACGGCATTAAACCAAGTTACTCAACATTGAGCCTCAATGTGACTATAAAGTAAGACAATATCAATCTGGTAAAAGTATTGATGGCAGAGTATGTATTTAAAATGCACATAATAAAGCTGTTGTTTCAAGAAATGCACACTGCTTTCTACACTTTTCCATCCAAAGTTCTGTACTTTCTATAGATACAAGCTTATGCTGCCAAAAAATTTCACCAACTGCGGTAGGTTTTGGTCGCTGAATCTCCAATTCCACTTTCCCTTCAGTATCTTCCTCTCTGATTCACTATTCGTCAGAGATAAAAGCACACAAAAATTGAAAAAGCAAAACAAACAAACAAACAAACCCCACCCCACTTCCCTTCATTGGCAATATATTTTTCTTTTAAAAATATAATTTAACAAAGGGCAGACAAAGGAGAGTCTAAAGTGATTCAATTTATTTTAAGTCCAAGCCTTGATTTTCTTTTAACTCTTCTTCTTAGCCGCCAGTACCCTGAAGGCCAAGGCACATAAATACCTGTGCTGACTTTGGTGGTAGCATCCTAGGACGCAGAGATGGACAAGAGTCTGTGGAGGTCTTTTTGAAATGGCTCACTATTTCCATGGAGAGAGAACAATGTCACACTTGGTGGCAAGGTAAAAACTCGGATTCAGATGGTCCCTTGTATCTGTGAGCCCATGAAAACATCGATTGACCTAATAATTACTATCTCATGGAGCTGTTGCAAGGATTAAATAAAAATATATACAACAAGAGGCTGCACGTGGAATGATCATACCAATATCAGTCTTTGTAATCATCAGCATTATTATGCTCAGCGCAGTCGTCATTGTGATTATTACCCGTAGAACAGGTAACACAGCTTGCTGCTCTTAGGAGTTCTAGAACTTCCGTTCATCAGTCCTGCAGGACTGGACTTTCAGAACAGACACGCACGCAACACTTTATCTAAGTCGTTTGCTCCAAGTACCTCTGGCAACTTCAAAATTACCTCCTGGGAGCATCTTTAAATTATAATTTGTGAAATTCCATTCATTGAAGTAGGAGTTTTAGAAAGCACATTATGTAGCTAAGCAGACTTGGATTTGAAATGCTACCCCACCAGTCACTAGGTAACCTCAGTGTGGTGGTCTTCTACAGTCAGCTGAAATGTCAGCCTCTCGTGCTTCTAAGGAGACTGTCTAGACTTACACACAGAGAACTCCAAGAGCAGGACCATATAACACAGCAGTCACACAAGACATTAGCTCTGTCTTTACAGCAGTGAAGGTTTTGGTTTTGTTTTCTTCCATTTCTCTATCCACCCATAAGGTACCAGTTCCTACTAGGAAAAGTTAAAGAGTCTTTCTGACAGGAAAATCAGTTATCAGGTGATTTGCAAAGGAAGAAGAGGAGAGAGAAAAGGAAAGTAGCCTAGGGGAACTTGAAACACAAACACTGAGGTATATGGCTGTGTTTATGCTACCTTGCCAGTCAGTCCTGATGCTAGTGTCAGCCTGGCACCTTGTTGCTGTCTGGCTTTAGTACTTGAAAAACCACACCCAGGCATGGGATCCCATCGCAAACCACCGCTTCTTACAATAATAGTCTCCTCTGTCTTTACATTTCTTAAAATTCTGACATGAGAAGTAATTCAGGTCTATGTCCCACATTAACCAAAATACAGTGTAATAAAAGTTTTCAACCCTATGATTTGGGACACTTGGAATTTCACCTCTATAACAACCAAAGTAATTTTGCAACTATGTCTATGTTGTGCTTTATAGCAAGAAATTAAAGAAAAGAAAGCAGCACTTACTTCCTTTGTGCTGGGAGCACAGTATCAAAGGATGTTAGCTCTGTCTTCATGGGAGGAAATTTCTACTTAAGAAGAGCAGATGGGGTGCACATTTATTGCTGACTCTTCGCAACTTCACTCTCGAAAGTTGCACAGGAAGAATGGACTGGTGGTTCTAACTGCCCCTCTGTTCCGACCTAGAAGTCCTAAAGACATATCTGAGCTTGATATTGAGCCTTTACCTTGGGATCCAGACATCACTTATTTGATAGTGCTGAGAATTGAGGGGGCCAGCAAGCAAGTAGAAATGTTGCCTAAACCCATCTCTGGGTGGAGACTACACCTACCTGTGCTCCTTAGATTTATAAAAATGGCTTTAATATCACCATCCATGGATATAAAAGAAACTCTGGATGCAAAACGATGACAGAGGGGACCTATTTCATTCTCACCAACTCAGAGCAATGCAGGAGTTACTTTTTTTTTTTTCCCTCCACCATAACTTGGCCCAGGACAATATGCTCCCTGTCCTCAATACAGCCAGAAACACCACAAAAAATGCTCTGGTTGTTGCTAAGTCAGCGTGATGTTCTCTTGGAAATTGCCATTTGCCAAAGCCAAGTCTGTGCTCTTGAAGAGACCAGTGACTGATTTCAGGGGAGGAGGGTCCCTTTTAAGGAGAAAATCTAAAATACACGTGGTCACACAGACAGAATGCGTCTGACAGCAATCACTTTGGTCAGGGAGGTTTGCTAAGGCACTCCTCACCTAAGGCTCCCTGTTCTCCTGGACGGTAGTTCATCCTCTCTCCAAGTCCAGTGCTGGACTGAATGTCACCCACATTGCCAAGCTTCGCATGATCTGGGGTACAAATGGCCATATATCACATGATTTCCATCTGAAATCATAGCTGGGTTTCCCTGCACTGAAAGGTTTGCAAACTTCAGCGAAACTCTAGACTGTCCTGGCCTTGGTGTTGGGCTGGTGGCAAGGTTTCCCACAGCTGTTCTAGTAACAACCAAGGGGATACTTTTGCTTTCTAAGCGGATCCCCTCTGGCTAGCGCTTTCAGGGGCAGCATTGCAGGAAACAACAAAGGTACAGGAGAGAGAAAGAGAAAGAAGTCACTATGAGATACTAAAAATTATATTTTTCTTCCTCCAACTATCTTTTACCATTACAAAAATACATGTTTCTGAAAATTTGGATTGAGGCTAACTCATTGCCCTAAACTAGCACTATTATAAAGAGCTCTGGGATTTTCTGTGAAAAAATAGTGGTTGCTTGTGCTTCAGTTTGGGATTGCAACCATTCATGGGCCACAATGCCAAGGAGCTGAGCAGAAGTGTATTTGCCATGAAAAACTGGACACAAAAGAAAAGATCTTGGCACATCCTTTACTATTGGATCCAAACTAATCCCTTAAATGTTGACTTCTGTGCAGGCAACATGTAGGCCTATGCCAGGGGGTGGATTTGGGAGTTTGATTGCTCCCTCAAAGACTGAGTTAGGACAGTGTGTACCTAAGATCTCTCTGTAGCCTCCTCAGCATTAAAGCAAGAGTCTCTGCTGTAAATAAAATGAAATCAGGGCAAGAGGGAAGGAATTGGAGGCCAAGGGTAGAGAGGCGGAGGCAGGAGGATCATGGGGAGTTCAAGGCCAACCTGAACTGCATAAAGAGATGCTGTCTCAAAAAAGACTAAATAAATAAAATAAAATTATTGAAGAAAGTCCCTCTTTAAGCCCAAGTGTATGTTGAGTTTGTAATAGTGAGCATTGTTTTTTTTTTTACTCTTTGATGGTATCAGCGTGTTTCCTTGTATTTTTTAGTAGTCTCTCCTAGAGCAGAAAGAAAGCCATGGAAAATTTTGATCACAAAGGAATACATGGACAGTTTGGTAGCCAGATAAATACAGATGTCTCGTATTCATATTTCCTCACCCTGGGAACCCCAGGTAAGTAGTCTTTCGGTTAGGAAATGTGTGGGGAAGTGATTTCAGAAAGAAAGACTGATCTCAAAAGTGCCTAAGGTTTTTGTTTGTTTTGATGTATACCTAATCCTTCCCTTTCTAATATTGTCCACCGCCCTCTCGGGCCCATAGCAGATTCCTTAAAAATGTGAACTAGTTGACTCATTCCTAGATAAAAGAAAAAGACCAAGACGAAGCCAAAGTAAATAAAGTTTCTGGTTTGAATGCTTTATTTCATGGACCAGATCCGGACAAACATTTTACCTTTTGGAACACATGCTTTTGAAATTGCAAAATATAATGCATTTTAAAACTCAAATACCTTTTAAAATCCCACACTGCTATCAGGTTATTATTCATGCTTATATCTTAATGGGTTCCACAAATCAATTTTTTGTTTTTCTTGGTGAATATTGCTGATACTTAACAAATGAGTGTCATTTACCACCACCATCCCCCCTGCCTGGCACCTCCACAAGCTCTTATGGAGCCAAAATCCAAGGCTATAAATATAGAACACCACTGTTAGGGGCCTCCCTTCCCCCTTCTTTATGCCCCCAGCATGTAATGGATTTCTCTTTTCACAGCGTTAAAAGGGTCAGTAAATCATTGGGTCACCTATTGATATGAAAGTCTTTCATTTGAAATCATCAGTTTTTAGCAAATTGCAAAAGAAAAATACAACAGAGCAAATAAATCAAGGAAAACTTACAACAGTTTTTAGGAAGTATGGGTGGAGTGGAAAGAATGATCTTGGTTTAATTACTCACACTGAGTCACAAGATGTAGGAAGCAGAGATTTTAAAAAGTCCTGTTGGGGTTGTGCTATATATATATGCACACACCCATCCGCATTTTAAGGTGTTAATTTCCATCACATCATTCTGCGCTGGGTTACCATGTAACATGCCACTGAATTGTGTCCTTCATGTGCAATGTTAAAACCACACTCTCTTGGAAGACCCAGCTGTCATGAAATGCTTTCTCTGCACAGTCATGGAGGAGACTGTCTGTACAGGTAGCAGGTGCTCTCTGTCTAGGTGTATATTGCTTCAGGAAAGAAGGGCGTGATCACCTGATAATTCTGCACTCCCTTTGTATCACTGATACTGCCTTTTCACCTCTGTGTTCTGACTCCCGCGATGACTTGATCTCTGAATATCCTAATTTGTACAGGCTTTCTAAGCTCCAGCTGCTCCCATTCCTCAAGTTATTCTTCCCATCCTGTAGCATTAAGTTTTTTCTTTCCTAATTAGACACCCAGAATTTTTAATCAATGCTATACACACAGTGGTTGCACACTGCTAGAACTTATCCAATGCCTTGTATTATTGTTTTCACCTGTATGCACCTCTTAAGCTATACCTTAAGGACTCGATATCTTTCTGGACTGTTTAAGGAAAAGTACTTCTCCTTGTAGAACCTTGGGTTCCTAATTGCAGAACATTGCCAGCATGTATTCCTTTGTGAATGTAGGGTTATTATTTCAATGGGTTGAAATTTTAAAAAATTCACAAGTTACAATAAAAAGAAGAAAATCCTAAGAGGTCAAAAGGGTTCTTCAGAGAACGGGAGAGGCACGTGTGGATCTGGGCACCTGCGGGAGTTTATTTTTAAGGCCATTCCTTCCATGATAGAAGCAACTGGGAAGTCAAAAGTCTGCAGGGTAGATTTGCTGGCTGAGACTTACGCTAAGCATCGCTGGTGCAGTTCTGAGTGTTAAATCTATGTGGCAATCAGCAGGCTGAAAACTCAAGCAGAATTTCTCCTTTACAGCCTTAAGGCAGATTGCCTTCTCTAGAAAGCCTCAGGTTTTGCTTTTAAGGTTTTCAACTGGATGAGGCGCACCTGCATTATCGAGAGTGATTTCCTTTTCTTACATTCAATGGATTGTAAAGTCAGCGGATTAATCACATCTGCAAAATGCCTCCACAGCAACATCTGGACTAGAGATTATCGAGATGAGGGGGCTGCAGGGTATTTTTGCGGGTAGGTCTCCAGGGAAACAAAAGCACACAGAGCCCCTTCATCAGCAACAAGAGGGAGTGGCATCTTTCCTGTCTGGTCTGTATATATCTGCTGTGATCAAGCTTATATTCTGTGCATTGTCATAACCATGAAGCACATGCATGGTTGTCTATGCTAAGTCATTGCTGTATAAGTGTATCCTATTGGGGGAATGTGCCAGACAGTGAAACCATGTCTGTAGGGGTCCTCAGACACCCCTGGCTTTGAAACAATCTATTGTGGCTCCTGACATCCAGCCCCTCAAAGGTCTGGGGAATGTCATGTCCTGTGAGCAGCCCTTATAGCTGACCCCTGAACACAGGAACCACAACAGCAACAAACAGAACAGCACAACACCGCAAACCCCACTGTCACCACAGTACTGCTTATGGCCACCGAGTGCCAGATCAATTGTGAGGATTCCTACCATTGGGTAAGCAGTTCCTGCTGCAAGACCTGGAGGGCAGACACTTCTGCACACCTTTCTTGCAAAGCTTCCTGTACCTGTGTCTGAGTGTCAGGGAGATAAATGCAACATTCTATACACAAGAGGGTGGCAATACCTCCTTGCACTGTGGTTAGCAAATCAAGGGCCATGTGGTTTTGCTAAACTACCTTTCTCATTTTGGAAGTTTCATCCATGGGCAACATCCATGCCTAGCATGTGACATTCAAGGTCTGGGCCATGTGTTGAGCAAGGCCTTCAACCCAGAGGGCCAGGTCTGTGGTCCTTGCCCCAGATATCAGCAAGGCTACCAGATAAAACTACCAGGCCACCTGTTGAGTTTGATGGCACCTGTGCCACCCAGCATCCCAATTGTGGGGTGTGTCTGTGATAGTGGGTCTGATAGTACCCATAATATATGGGAATTCCCAGGTACAGTGTCCTAGCCAATGTGTGGGCAGGTGCAGCCAGCTCGGGGTGCCACAGACCCATAAGACTTCCAAAATGGGCCAATCAGTGGGCACCATAGCAGTGACCTTGTGGCCATCTCAACAAGTGTTTGAATCATTTATCAGTAACATAGAGCTTCACAGGTCAGGTGGTATCCACCCTGTGGTGCGGTTCCCCACTCATGTATTTACCTGCTGAATATAAAGGAGGGCTACACCCAGTCATTTTACTTGATTACCTGTAGTCCACCCCCAGTCACTGTGCATAACAGGGCCTGGTCCCTGTGGGCACTGCTCTTCTGGATCAGCACCTTGACAGCCTGGCATCACTGATCCCAAGCAGAGCTAGTCTGGTTTTTCAGCCACCAATCAGTCCAACTGAGTAAGACATGAAGGCCATCTTCCAGGGGAAGCCTTCAGCCACCATGAGCATGACTTCAGTACATACAGCTATGTGATTGTTGGTGTACATGGGCAAATGTGTATTCCCAGGAGATGACACTGCCAGCACAGCTCGTCTTGGTGAGAAGGACAGGGCAGAAAGAGAAACCATTATAGGGAGATGCAGGCCATCTGGGAAGGTGTAGGCCACATGTTCATCCTGTGATAGGATTGTAGCTGGAATCACCTTACTCTCATCCTGGCTTACAGTACCAGACTTGGTTCACATTGCTATTGGGGCAAGCAAGTCAGGGCCAGGTCCAACACTCCCAGGGTGATGGGCCAAGCAGCCACAGTGTCACTGCCTTTTAGAAGGGTGGCTCCAGTAGCAGGGTAGAAAGCACACTGAGGCCCTTAAGGGCCATGTTGAAGTCTAGGGCTGTACTTCTGTGATATTTTTAGTCCCCCATTCCCCAGGGTTCCAGGAGGAACCCCCAATTTCCCACCAGGGGCTCTGTAGGCCCATCCCAAATCCACCAATAGCAGACTCCTGGCTGCATGGGTTCTAATACCAGAAGGATCAAGATCTCATTTATCACCTTAGACCCTTGTTCTGTGGGTCAAATAGGCAGATAGATGGCTATGTTTTGAGAAGGTGATCTAATGGACTGTCACCTGTATGTTGGGGTTGGTCACTGAGCCACTGGGCCACTGTAGTTGGTAGGGCAGATAAAAGTACATTGTCACATCATTGTCTTTGGCCCATCACTGTACCTGGGATCCTGTGAAATGGGTTCCCCAGTCAGACGCTATTCCTGGCAGCATCCTATATTCAGCAGTCAAACATTGTAATGCTTTAATGGTATGAGCTTGGTGAGAGAAGGGAGCAGGGTAGGCAAAGCCTATGCCTGTGATTTTATCCATAGCAGTGAGAGAGGCAGGGGACCCATATAATCCACCTACACTTGTTGTAGAGCTGGGGGTGCTCGTGGTATTGTGCCAGGTTGTGTGGGCACACTCCTCCGAGGCTCAGGTGGATGCACTGTGGACACAACTTTGCCACAGCGTTTGACTCAACAGGAGCCCAGTCCAGGCACCCATCCATTGTGGTGTTGTGCCATGGCTGGACCCATTGAAATACTAGGAGTCAGTGGGAGGCTCCTCTTTCCCTTCTGCATAGAAGCCAGGGGTTGTAAGCTATAGTGCGTCACCCTGTGTGGTTTCCTGTGCCATATACACCACTGGTCCCAACACAGTTGTCAATTTGGCTGCCAGTGGGCTGGCTGAATAGGAGGCCTGCTGTTTCGAGTGAGGCTCCAGCATGTGAGTATGGGGAACTGCGCTCCTCCATTCCTGAGATGGGACTCCACATACCAGCCCAGCCCCCTGTACTGGGTATTTGGTCTGTACTTCCACTGTCTGTTGTCCTGCGATCACCTCACAGGTGTGCCAAGCAGCATAGAGTACTGCTGACTATCTCTCCATCAGGGAATACTGGATGTTTGGCTCCTTTCCATAACTGTGACCAAAACTCAACTGGGTCCTTCTGTTTCCCTTCTTTTGTCATAGGCCCCCGCCAAACCCATCATCATCTACGCTCACTGTTTGGGTAAATGGCAGGGTAGCGTCAGTGACTCGAGGGCTTGCACTTGCACAACTGCCCTCTTTGAGTCCTCAAAAGCAGCTTCCACTGTGTCTGTCCAGTCCTACTCCACACCCTATCAGGTCACCTTGTACAAAGGGCACAACAGGGTAGGTAGGTGCAGTGTGAACATCTGCCAGAAGTCCAGGGAGCGCATGCACGCCTGCAATTTGCGTACTGTTGTGGGTCTGAGGAATGCCTGGATTTTATCTCTGTTGGCATCAGGATTTACTTTCATCTTACCAGACCAGATAACACCCAAGAATTTGATAGACAAACCAGGTTCCTGAGCTACTTCTCTGTTGACAGCCCACCCCAGCTCAGCAAAGCTTCCTTCAGCTGTGCATGGTGGCTTGCAAATCTTGGTGCTTTACTTCCATGACCCCCAACTGGGCTACAGTATACATCGTGTTATGGAGTAGGCAACCAGTGAACGGGGCTAGCGGTGCTGCCACTGCTCCTAACATGCCAGCCAGCCCAGTCACCATGATCGAGTCCTTTGTGCATGTCATGAGCACTTCTTCATCAGAGATATGATACTGAAGAGCAAACACCATTTGTCACATATCCATTTCTCATAGCACAGGTACTAGGTGTAGACAGGTTGTCTATTTCATGACTTGCTCTGGCAAGTCACCTGGATTCACCCAAACCAGACTAGCCACTGTTATCAACAAGTTTATCAAAATCTGGTCACTTCTCAAGACGCTGTCCTTTGCACATCCTGTAGAACATATCATATAGAGGGAGTGCCGGGTATTTGGAACATCTCTTGTGGGCTTACCTCCGTGCTATCAACCCCATCATCCCACAGCCATAGCAGCCACGTGGGCACAATTTCACTCACCTTTTACTTCAGTTATTTTGCCAGGTCCCTTAATTCCATGGCCATATAGGTCATATATATTGTGTGCTGGGTAAAGCCGGGCGGTCTGCCGGGTACCCCTCCTTGGGCTAGGGGTTCCTCAACCTCTACCTTCTGTCAAATATCAGGACTCACATGCAATACCAGGGGACTCTCCCAGCACATGGGGAATTATGTTTTGAGAGGAAGCAATGCTTCCTGTGTTCTGCAGCATGACTTCTGCAGCAGCCAGGCCCTCCTGGGTCCCTTGTAGCTGACCTACCTGCTGGAGAAGGTCTGCTTCTAGCCTCATGTGGCAAAAAAGATTAAAAAACAACCAAGGCACTCACCCCGCTGACTCACAGTGGGAGAGAGGGATTTGCATGTCTCTTGCTCATGTTGCTTCAACGTATTCCCAAGTGTCAGACAGACTATGACCCAGTCCTCAGGGGCCTTCCAAGCCACTGAAAAGGCTGCTACAGGTGACCAGGGTGGGGCCCAGGGAAGCATGTCAGCAGTCCCTCAGGACTCTCCCTTGTCAGGTACTGTTTCCACAGAAGCCCAGCCTCATCCTGCTCATTACGCCACTTGTCAGCGTTGTAGGGATAAAGGGGTATTTTTTCAGGTGAGGTCTCCAGGAAAAATAAATCACACAGAACTCACATCAACAACAATGGCAAATGTCTCTATTGTTCAGCCTGTATATATATATTGGCCCTTACCAAGTTTACATCTTTGTGTACTGTCATAACCGTGTAGCCCATGCATGGATGTCCACGCTAAGTCATGCTTATATAAGTGCATCCTGTCGTGCACATGGGCCAACCAGCAAGGTCATGTCCTTATGGAACCTCAAATACCCTAGGCTTTGAAGCAATCTGCTGTGGCTCCTCATGGAGATGCTAAACAACTGAGCACCATGACTTAGCTGAATTCACATCTAAAATTAAGGTGTCTACCACAGGTTCTTTATCATTTACCACAATATACGTAATAAGTGCATTACATCCATAATCCCCTGGCAAAGCTTCTGGTTCATTTCATAAGGCTGCCATTCTGTAACTACCTCCTCATGCATGTGATCACTGTGAGAACTAGCTACTTTTCTTTCAAATATTCTTGTTAGGCTTCTCTTGAATAATTTTTCAACTATGTCCTCTTATTTAGAGGGCATGATGGTTTATTTGTCCAGGAAGGACAGTGACAGATCTCAGGAAATACTTTTTAAAAATGGGAAAGAACAGATTATCCCTTTGGAACAAGCATATGGCTGAGTATTCAGTCTGCTGTTCAGAAGTTTCAGTCTGCAGTGCCACACAGGGCTAAAAAATGCCAACTTCCTGCCAGATCCATTGATAGAATTTAGTTGAAACTACTTGGTCATGTACACCAAGCTTCTTGGTTTTAGTACACAACGGTAATGTCCATGTGTTCTTGCCCTTCCCCCTTGCAAGCACTAGCAAACAGCTGTTGGCATAGAGCAAAGCAGGGGTACTTGCTCCGAGGACAGCAGATCAGATGTACATGGGTAGAGACAGCAGTGACAGGGCAGAGCAGTGGCATCTGCACCTTATGGGGCTCCTCGGAAACGCAGGCTTCCCGGTAACGCTTCAGACTCGCTGTATCTAACTCTACATTTTCAGAACATCCCAGTGTAATCAGCATATGGGCTTAAAGTTGAAAAGAACTATCTGCATTACACAGACTACTGTCCTAGATAGAGAGAAATCAGGATCTAGTGGTTCATCTCTCCTCTATAGAACTCTCTGCAGTGTGGGCAAAAGACCGCTAAACTTTGGACAGCGTTTAGTGCCACCTTAAAGTCCTCCCACTTCTCCTTTTATTTCACTTTATCCAGATAACTGAGGTACCCCGAAGGAAGTTCAAATGTCATAGGATTCACGTCAAAGTTTGCTGACCACGGTGATGTGTGTGTGTGTGTGTGTGTGTGTGTGTGTGTGTGTGTGTGTGTTTAAATCAGAGTCATTGTAAAAGTTAGGGGAAAAGGGGATAGCATGAGGCCTTGTAAATTTAAAAGGTTACACCTTATTACCTGGGGAGTGTGAGCAAATTGCAGGAATCCGATGTAGCCAAGGAAGCATAAAGTAGATTAATAAGTACCAATGAGAAATCCAGCAGCATCTGTAGCCCACACTGCACACCTTGCACCGTTTAAGCCATAGCCAGAGAGAAAACAAATGGAAGTTGAAGAATGAAAATGCCCAAGAGAGTAAAAGATAGAAAAAAAGGTAAAAATGACATGTGAAGTGGTCCCAATCTGCACAACATTTGTGTAAGGTATGGATGGAAACTATCTTTTCTAGAAAAACAGTGTTTCAATAGTGACCTAAACTGACTTGCACTGACTTTTGGATCAGGACTTGAAACTTATCCCTATTTATTAACTGTGTGTTCAAAAACCTCTCTCTTAGTTTCTTTCTTTGCTAAATGATCATTATATCTGCATCTGAAAGCTGATTTAGAAGACAGAATGTATAGAAAGTACGTCACAGTATACAACAATGTGCTTCATTCAATAGTACCTCTATGATTATAATTAGACATGAGATTTTCCTTTTTATGTCACTTGATTTTCAGAAATTCATTTATTATATAGGTACATCTCATCCATTTATGAAATGAAGTTGGTTGGAAAAATGTAACCTGTATTTAAGGTAGCATGAGGCAGACATACAAACTTTCATTATTATCCTGAATATTACAACCTGAAAAGTTAATCCAAGTTTTTTATGACAACATAAATAATTGTGCAATTTGGTAACTCGGTTATCTAACTGAAAGAACTTCTGAACTTAGAAAACAATGATTATCTCATGAATGGTGAAAGAAGAGATTATTCAGGGGTTTAGACTTTAAAGGTAAGAGTAAAATAATAACAAGAACAACAATAATAATATGACAATGAAATTAATATTTCTCACATATATTCAAAGAATATAAAAATTTGTATAAGAAAATCCCCTGGATATCACAATAAGACCCAGCAAGCCTTGCAGAAACCAAACAGGTAATGTTTGCAAATTATATTAGTAGTTTGTGAACAATTTTGATGAAGAACATAGATAGAACTGAAAGATGTATTTAACAAATTGCTGTCCCATGAAGAAGGGACACAGAGAGTGAGTATCTGAAAGTGAAACAAAGAGGTAAGAATAGTTTCAGTGGTTACAAAATTATGAATCATATTTTCCTGAAGATAACCCCGAAATCTATTTAACTAACACAACATACAATGACCATTCTAGAAAAGATTACAGTGAAATTTTTCAAAGAAATAAAAGGTGAAGTCAGTTGGATGTAAATAATGAACCGGGGTTTGTATTTCACATTTCTTTATTTAACCTAACTGAAGTAAACAGGCTAGGGGACAGGGGTGTGACTTAGACAGTGTCAGTGTGAAGGGGATACAATGCAAACAAACCTTGTCTTCTTTAGGATTTTACCCTGTGTTAGTCAAATGCACTTTTTTTTATTAGGATATATTTGCAGTACACGAAGTTGTCATTCATCTCAGGTACGTGTACATAACGCAGTTTGATTCTTTTATAATCCTTTTCCTCTCCCCACCCACTCATCTCTCTGTTTGCATTTCTACATCCCCTTCCCCCATTTTAATTCCCATTGTTATTATTATTTTTGGTTCATGTTTGTGACATATAATGTTTGCATTCATGGCGGGTATTTGTACATGTACATGATGCGTCTGAAATCATTTCACTTCCCCGTCCCTTCCCCTATCCCCTTTCCCTCCATCTCCAGGACCTCTTCTCACTTGCAAAAATATCGATCTCACTGTTTTGCTCATTATTTATACTTTGACTTATTGAAGTAAAAGATACTGCATGGTGCTTAAGCTTCTGTGTCCAATGTATTTTACTCTGAATTGTGAAATGTTTATTTTCCTATAAATGTCTCCAATTTCTTTCTATACAGCTGAGTAGTATTCCATGGTGCATAGATGACACTTTTTCTTTATCCATTGTTTGTCAATGGGTACACAGGCTGCTTCCAGGATTTAGCTATTACGAATTGTGCTGTGGTAAACACCGGCACACATTTATCATTATAATGTGATGTTGTCAGGTCTTTTGGGAAGATACCTGGAAGAGAAATAGCTGGGTCAAGTGGAATTTCTAATATTAATTTTTGAGGGAAATCTCTATACTGATCTCCATGAGAGTTGTACTAGTTGAAATTTCCACCAACAATGTCAGACTGTTTCTTTTGTTGTGCAGCCATGCCGGGATTTGTTATTGTTTGATTTTTTAACGATTGCCATTTTTTCTGGTGTAGGTTGAAATCCTGGCGTTTTTTAAATTTGAACGTCTCTAATTTCTAAGGATGTTAAACCTTCCTTGTGTGTGCATTTGCTGGCAATTTGTACTTCTTCTGGGAAGTGTCTGTTCATCTCAATTGCCCATTTTTGGATTCAGTCTTAGGGCTGGGGACATAACTCAGCGGAATAAGTGCCTGTTTGGATTGAGTCTTTTATTTGGGGTGGTCTAATTTTTTTTAATCCATCTATTCTAGAAACAAGTTTTCTGTATGAAGTATAAGTTTTCTGTATGAAGTATAGATGTTAAAATTGTTTCCATTCTGTAGGTTGTCTCTTCATTTTACCCTTTGCTGTGTGGATGTTTTTTTAATTTGATATAGTTCCATTTGTTGATTCCTGCTGTTGTTCCCTGTTCAGTTGGTGTTCTATTGAGAGGTCCTTTGCCTACAACAATGAACTCAAATGTTTTACCTATTTTATTTTTCAGGACATCCATGGTTTCTATTTTAGCACACCAAGGTTGTGATTAGTATGTCTTGCTTTCAGATGCAGGATTATCTCATTGTGTGGATTTTTATTAATTTTACAAGTAAAAAGACTGATAAAAGTGATTAGATTCATTTGCAACGTGCATCAGGTATATACCACTGGTAGTTCAAACCACAGGAACATGTTGAAATACTTTGATTTTAGTTTAGCACACGGTAAAAGATGTGTGTCTAGATTCAATCTTTTGCATATAGATAGCCAATTTTCCCAGCACCATCTGTTGTATAGACTGCCTCTCTTCTGATGTCATTTTTTGGCCTCTTTGTCAAATATGAAATAGCTGAATATGTTTGGTGATGGTTCCAGCACCTCTACTCTGTTCCACTGGCTGACACGTCTGGTTTTGTGCCAATATCATGTCATTTTTATCATTGTTGTTTTGCAGTGTAACTTGAAGTCAGGTATTGTGCTGCCTCCTGTCTTACCTGTTTGCTGAGAAGGTCTCTTCTGACTCCTTATGGATTTTAAGATTATTTCTCGAGTTCTGTGAGGACTGTTGGTGATAATTGGAGTGGGACTGCACTGAATCACAGATCAGTTTTTAAAGTAGGACCATTTTGACTATATTAGTTCTCTCTCTACAGGAGCAGTGGATACCTTTTCATTCTCTGATTCCTCTTCCATCTCTTTGATCAAGGTGCTGTAGTTTTCATTGTAGAGTCCTTTTACTTTCTTGATTAGGTTAATTTCTAGGCATTTAATTTTTCTTGATGCTATTATGAATAGCTTTATTGTCCTAATTTCTCTTGTTTTGAGTTCATTACTGGTATACACATATTTTATTGCTTTTTGTGTATTGATTTTATGTCCTGCTACATTGCTGAAATTGCTTACTATGTCTAAGAATTTTTCCCTGGAATTTTTTGGATGTTCAGCTTGAATGAGAGGGTCATGTCACCTGCAGGTAATGATAATTTGGCTTATTCTTTTCCTAGATGTATCCTTTTCCTTTCTGTCATTGATTGCTTTTTCTAAAGTCTCAAATACTATGTTAAACAGAAGTGGTGGTAGAGGGCATCTTTATCTTGTACCTGATATCAGAGCCAAAAATATCAGATTTTCCCCTTTTAGTATGATGTTGGTCATAAATAGCTTTTATCAGATTCAGGTAAGAGTCTTCTATACCTACTTCTTCTTCTTCTTCTTTATCATTGAGGGATATCAGATTTTGTCAAAAGCTCTTTCTGCAGCTATTGATACAATCATGGGGCTTTTACCCTTGCTTCTGTTTCTGTGGTATATTGCTTTTACTGAGTTTTGTATGCTGAGCCATCTGTGCAACCCTGGGATACAGCCTGCTTGGTCATTGGTCATACATCCTTCTGGTGGTGTATTACACTCTACTCACTAATATCTTGTTGAAGATATTTGCAGCTATGTTCATTAAGAAGATAGGACTGTAATTTTCTTTTTTTGTTGTTGTTGGGTCTTTTTTTTTTTTTTTCTTTTGGTGGTACTGGGGATTGAACTCAGGACCTCGTGATTGCCAGGCAGGCACTTATTCCATTGAGCTATAACCCCAACCCAAGAAGCTTTGGTTTTCAGAGCAGAGTGATGCTGGTTTTCAGAAATGAGTTTGGGAGCACTGTGTCCCTTTCAGCTTCATTGAATAGTCTGAGTAGAATTTGTAATCTAATATACTTCAAGGTTTTGTACAATTCAGCAGTGAATCGTTCAAGTCCTGGGCTTTTCTTAGTTGGTTGCCTTTTTAATTACTGCTTCAATTTCATTGTTTGTTATTGTCTTGTTTAATGTTTATTTGTTAAGGGTTTAGCTTTGGTAATTTGTATAAGTTTAAGGATCTGGCAATTTCTTCAAGATCTTCCAGTTTATTGGAATACAATTTTTCATAATAATTTCTATCTCCTGCATGTCAGTTGTGTCTGTTGTGATTTCACATTTTTCATTTTTTATTGCATTGTTGTATATCTCTTCTCTCTCATGGGATGTTTGGCTAAGGGTTTATTTATTTTCTTTATTCTTTCAAAGAACCAGCCCTTTGATTCTCTGTGTTGTTCTTTATGTCAATCTCATTAATTTATACTCTGATCTTTATGAGTTCCCTGATCAATTTTGGTTATAGGTTGGATTGTTTTTGTTTTTTAAGTATCTGAAAGTTCCTCATGCATTTGGCCTCTCTGTTTTTCTAATGTGAGCCATGATTGCAATGAGCTTCCCTCTTAGATATGTTTTCATTATGTTCCATAGTTTCTTGTGTGTTCAGTAGGCACTGTCCTTACCCTCCATAATGTTTATTTCTTCCTTGACATCTTCCATGACCAACTGGGTCTCCAAATACTCCTAAATTTTCTGTGGTTTCTTCTGTGGTTGATTTCTAGTGTCATTGCATAGTGGTCTGATGGTAGATATGGAGTGACTTTGATCTTTTAAAATGTCTTTAAGGAGACTTTGTGGAATAGTATGAGACCTACTTTGGAGAAAGTTCCATGTGCTGCAGAGAAGCATTTGTACACTGTTGCAGCAGAGTAGAACACTCTGTAGATATCTATCAAGTTCATATGTTCAAAGGTATGGTTTAGCTCTGGTATTGGCTTTACTGATTTTTTATTCAGTCAATATTTCTTTTTGGGGAAGTGGTGCATTGAGATCATACACTGTTATTGTGTTAGTATTTATTTGGTGTTTTATGTCTAGCAGTATTTATTTTATAAAAACAGGGTCTACAGTAATCAGTGCATATATATTTACAAGTGTTGTCTCATCTTGCTAGATTAGTACCAAGTATGAAGTGACCTTGTTTATCTCTTGCCATCTATTTTAGCTTGAAGTTTACTCTGTCTGAGAATAAAATTGGTACCCGTGCATGCTTTCAGGGTCCTGGAGCATAAACTATTGTTTTCTGCTCTTTGATTTTTAGTCTATGAATATCTTTTGGGATTTAGCACAGTTTCTTGAATGCAATAGACTGTTGGATTCTCTTGTCTGATCCAATGTGCCAAACTGTGCCTTTTAATTATGGAGTTGAAGGCATTAAGCTTGACACATAATACTGAGAGGTACTGATTAGTTTCTAATATTGTGCTCTTTCTCTGTTGCTGACTCCTTCTTTTTCTCTTCCTATTAATTATTTTGTTGCTGTTTTTCCATTCCCTTTCTTGATGTATTCATTGCATCTGAAGTTTTAGCTTTGGCATTTTTTGACATTTGCATCAAATCATTCTTGAGTATCTTCTGAAGAGCTGATTTGGGATTCATAAATCTCATGAATTGCTCTATTACCATGTAATGTCCTTATTTTTTCATCTATTTTGAAAGAAAGTTTTTTGCTGGATATGTTAATCTGCGTTCAAAATTATTCACTTTTAGGACCAGCAATACTTCATTCCAAGTTCTTCTGACCTTTAAAATTTGTCCTGAGAAGTCTGCTTTAATTCTAAGGAGGTTACCTTAGTATGTGATATTTTAATTTTCTTTGACTGCCTTTAAAATTCTATGCTTTGGTTGGACATCTGCATTTTAATTATGTTGTGTCAAGTGGTAAGCCTTGCTAACTTGTATGTTGATCTCTTTTCTCACATTGGTGAAGATTTTTATTACAACTTTTGTAAACAAATTAATGATTGCATACATGCTGTCTTCTAGTTTCTCTCTAACTCCATTTAGCCTTCAGTTAGTCTTCTTGTGCCATCTCCTACTGTTGGATGGCTTCTCTTTGTCCTTTTTTAAGGCTTTTCTGAGTACTTTGTCACAGTTTACCATTTTTCCCTTAATTTTGGAAACTCTTCTTTTTATTGGTTGTTTATGCAATTTATTAATTCTGTAAGCTTTTTATATCTTGACGGAGTTAAGCTCCATAAGCTTTTTGTATCCATAAAAGGTCTAACGACCTTTTATGAATTCTTTACCTTTGGCAAATTTGTCGCTCACGTTTTCTGTCACCTTGGTTAATACTTCCAGTTTTCTGCCTGCTTCTCCTGTATCCACTTCGGTCATTTTGTGTAATAGTTGCATAAAGTGTTGAGTGCTATTCTCTTTGAACTCAGCAAGCTCCTTTATCTTGTGTTTAAACAATTTGTAGAGCTCCAGTGCCTGGTGTTTGCTTTGCTCCCCATTTCTCCACCTAGACCTGCCTTGAGACAGTGGGAAGACCGCGGGGATTTCTACTGCCTCGTATTTGCATGGTCCTGTGTGTACGTGTATCTATTTCCTGGTTTTGTTCTGTCCTTTTGTTGTGCTGAGGGTTAAGGTCAAGTAGGATGTGAAGATATCACACTTGAGTGAAAGATATTTTTAGTAAGATACTGCCTTCCTGTGATGTGTTGTCAGCTTTATTTGTATAGAGATAATATTTACCCATTCAGCTTCTGAATTTAAGTGATTTGAATTTTGTCTCTGTGTTTTGAGGGAAGAACGACTTCTGACTATAACAGCATCAAGAGACTGACCCAGCCACCATACGTTGCTTATACACGGTAGACCTTGCCTTCACATTTTCATCCCGATCAATACCATTTTCAACCTGTATTCAGTTGTTATTACCAGTTATTCCATAACGTGACAGGATAAGGGGAGGGGAGAGATTGAAAGATAGGTCAAAGAGGAGAGCAAGTCTGTGGGGGAAGGCCGAGGAGGGTATTAATACATAATAAAATTGGATATGGGGTCAGATTCTGTTGGAGGACTTTGGGTTGAACTGAAAGGTCAGTGTTGAGGGGTTTGAGAAGTTATTTATGGGGCAAGGATGAGCTATAGGAGGAGGGAGTCATACACCGGGATTGAGGAAAGGTATGAGATTGTCAGAACTTGTCGATATAATTGTGCAAACTGTAGAGTTGAAAAGAGGAACAGGAAGAGAGGGGGTGAGCTAAGCTAAAGAAAACAAAAAGGAATAGAACACAGAAGAAATATATTAAATATTAATACAAGATAAGAGAGACGGAGGGCTGGCTATGATGAACTAAAACCTTGAGGGGAGGAATTTAAAAGCTGGAAGAAGCAAGTAAAACTAAGACAACAGCATTGCTGTAGGAGCTTGAGTCGAAGAAAGTAGAGAGGGAGGCGAGAGAAAATCAACACCAACTAAATCAAAGCAACACACACACACACACAGACACACACAGACACACACACACACACAGACACACACAGACACACAGACACACAGACACACAGACACACACACACACACACACACACGCACACACACACACACACACACATATTACCCAGCAGGACCACAGTTCAAATACTCCAACAAGAGAATGTACCTATGGTTCACACGTGATCTCTTTGCCAAGAAGCTGTTCTCACACCATTCCGTCCTTGCTTTGATTACATACCGATTGTATGCAGCCTCACCGATATTATCTCTTCTATTTATACTGGAAAATCCAAGGGAACTCAGACTCTGGAGTTCATGGTGCAGGTTCACAGGCAGAATCGGACTCTGTCCCAGGACTTGGCTTAGGAACTAAACCCCTCCCAAACACACAGACACACACACACATCCCGGCATGATGGCTGCACCGAATCCGCAGACAGGATCGCTAGCAGGCCAGGGGCCATGGACTCGAGCATGCATTTGCGCTCTTGCAGGGTTCCTCAGGGGTCCACAAACACTCATGTGACAGCTGAAGGCTCTGCGGGGGATGACACAGACTGGCATGACTGCGTGCCGTGTGCAGTTTCTGGGGTCGGTGGGTGTGCCCTTGGGAACCTTCAGTCCCTTTTCACCCCTGCATCTGCTCTCTTCCCAGGATGGGGATGGGGTTCCTCGGTCCTTGATGCGTGCTGGTGAGGACGCTGCGAGGCTGCAGCGTTCCCCGGTGACTGAATTTAGAGGTGATGGGTGAAAGGGCTGGTGCACAGAGTCTCTGGTCAAGCGGTCATGTTATCATGTTATTATCTGTCTCTGCCATGCCCAGAGAAACAGGACATCTATTAAATTGGCTGCCTGTGGAAACTTCAAGAAAAAGCTTTTTTTTTTTTTTTTTTTCTGAAGAAGTGTCTTCTCTAAATAAAGAATCATTCCAGGGTAAATGATCAAACTGTAAAACTAGTCATCATATGAGAAAAGATCATGAGGAATCCTCTAGCATTGACCATGGATGAGGAATATACCTTAATGGACACTCATAAACAAGTCTAACTTTTATAGTCTGACGAAGCATCCTTTTCCTCAGGGATTTCTGGACACATCTCAATCAGGTGAAGAAAATACTAGGAGTTATTTGTTTGCCCCTGAGTTAAAAATAGTAGTTTTTAAAAACACATTTAAAAATCTTGCCAGTAGAAGCTAAAGTTCTTTTATTCCAATATATCCTATAACCAATTCACTCTACAAAGGTCAAGAAAGTAGAAAATTTATGAAAATTCCTTGTATCACCTTACTGAAGTTTAAATCAAAATATGATACTGCAAAGGAGGCTGAAAAGTCAGACAAAGCAAAATTATTACTTCAAAGAATTTGTAATGCTTGTATGACAGACTAGCCAAATAAGAGCTGGAGAATAAGTATCTTTTATCTAACCATATACTCTATAAAAGTTATGAATTTAGAATTTAGAATGCATTTACCATGCATTCTATAAACTTTAGGGTCACAGTTATTGGCACTTTGTAATATTATTTTGTCATAGTCTATAAAGAATTGTGGTTTTGACTGATCATATCTTTCAATTTTCTTACATTCACCTAATTTTAAAGCTAAAGTCCATGGAGGTCAAACATACATATGTATTATACAGCACACGGTTCTGTTGTTTAAAAACAACTAAAGAAGTTTGAGAGAAAAATAAGAAGAGTATAATTTTCAATAAACAAAGAAGAGAAAATGATTATGTTCATTTGTGAGAGAAAGTTGATTTACAAAAAGCAGAGGCTATAAAAGCCAAAAGCAAAACCCCTTCTCCAACTACTTAATCTTTTGGGAGAAAGGTTATAAAACCACTAGAAAACATTGCACTGAAAAATTTCAACCTGAAATTAAAAGATGAAATAAATCAGGAGTCTGTCTGAAGTTAATTATGTGTTGGTAGCTTTATCAGCCACTTACTTAATCTAAGTAGAGACTACATAAAAATATTATATCTTTAAAAAATTGAAATGAGAAATAACCTGCCAGTGGGTTATAGTACCATCAGAGAAGAAAGAGACAAATGCAAAATCAAATATGTGGAAGAGTTAATTTTCTATAAAATTAGTTTCCTATATAAGGCTGTGAAAGGTAAGATTAAAGTCAAAGGCAAAATAACTTTTCAATTGAAAATTCAGTTTAAATTTCACTTGGAAATATAAAATTCTTTCTCCTGTGTATCAGAGTCTACATGAGTGTTTTGGCCTCAATATTGTTTTCCTCTTTCTATAATCATAGAAACTATAAAGCTCATGTGTGTTGCTGTTTCTTTTCTTTCAATGTATTTCAAAATTTTTATTCAAGATTGAATAAAAAACTGTGAAATTCATACCCCATTCCTTTTTAAGAATATTTGGACAAATACAACTGTATTATAAAATAATGCCATGCATTCATAAAGCAATCCACAAGTAAATGTGAAAAATAATCACTGATCAAATGAGCCTCTCAGAAATTACACTTTACTTAATTACTCAAAACATGTAAGTACACTCTGACAAAAATCTCCCAACTAAAAAAATACTATCAATCTAACCATAAAAATGTCTTCTTTAAAGAATACAGTAGGTAGCATACATATCTGGTGATATGCTGCTAAATTAAAATTTAAAAATCACTAAATTCAGGAAATTCAAACTAAAACCTAGATCTATTTTTCTCTTTCAGTACTTTTGGTTTTTCTGTAAATGATCTTATGTCCTAGAGGATGAGGTGTGGGTTAAGAAATCAGAAAGTTTAATCTTCTGTTTTTTAAACCCACAATACACTGAGTAAAACATTAAATGTTAAATTTTGTACGTGGCATTCATGCTGCGTGTTGGTAAGGACACATATGTGTACAGAAACACACATCCTAACCCATAACTGGCAAAATAACTATCTGAAAAAGTAATGAAGTTTATTCTGCTAGTTTCTGGACAGATTTCCTCAAAGAAGTTATTTTTAGACAACTTAGGCACATTCTGGAGCTATCACTCCTAGAACATGATCCTAAATCTGTGTTGAGCTGTTACCAGATATTCAAGTAAAATTATCCATTACTTGATAGTCACTATGATTTTCAAACAAAATCTGCCTTTTTAGAATCATTATTAATTTGGAGTTTATTTATAGGAAAGCATATGAATCTGCATTTTATTTATTACATTAAGATGTAACCATTATTTATCTTATTTAAAGCATATGTTTTTAAAGTTTTATTATA
Source organism: Dinomys branickii (assembly GCA_004027595.1). Taxonomy (NCBI): domain Eukaryota; kingdom Metazoa; phylum Chordata; class Mammalia; order Rodentia; family Dinomyidae; genus Dinomys; species Dinomys branickii. The sequence goes on from PVLD010006176.1 coordinate 46,748, forward strand.
GAGAAATGTAACCATTAGTTTGCTGCTTGCTCTCACTGAGTTCTTTTAAGGTTAATGTTCCTTTTAAGGAACATTACTTGTTCCTAAAAATCTAGTATAATATTAAAGCTTTACTAAGGGGCTCTGTGTATATTTTTAAAATCATAACATGTGTAAATGAATGAATGACTTTTCACAATTGATTCTTTGCAGACAAATTTAGAGGCTGAATTTGCTCACTGGAAAAATCTTTGGTTAATTGTTCTGAAGGGAACAGTACTAATGCATTCATAACTAAATCCTCATCTCGTTTTTAAGTGATGTTAACAGCCAAACTTAATAAGTCCATAAATTATTACATTAAATTAATACTATGGGTATCTAGCCATGATATTACATGCCCACCAGAATATATGTACAATACTGAAGAATTTAAAAGTGAGAGGACAAGATGACTGAAATTTTTTGCAAAATTCTTCATGAAAAACAGGTTTGAAAATTTATAGAAATATCTTTTTTTGTTTTTATGACAGGGTCTCACTATATAGCCCAGCCTGGCCTCAAACTTGCAGTGATCTTCCTGCCTCAGCCCCCTGAGTGCTGAGATTACAAATACATACCAGCATGCCTGGGTAGATAGATCATTTTTAAAACTTACCAAGACTTTTGGAGTGATTTTGAAAAGATTAATATAAGACTCTGCAGGGCTACTTTCATGGCAGTAGATATCTAGATGAGTTTGTTCATTGGATATTGTTTCATGATGTGTTAATTTTTCAGTCCGCATCTAGACTTCTTTCAGCCTAGTGGTCAAACACAAATGCTCATGTTAGCCAGTAATCCCACACCGACATGAAAACATAAGGGAAAATTTCATTCTGGTCTCCAGAGCAAAATAAAGGCAAGGAAAGTGATTCACATTGTTTTTTTGTCCCCTCTCCCTCAGAGCCAGACCCATGCTTAAATAATTTCAAAAATCTTCTTCTCTTAGAAATCAGTCTACGTACTTTGAACACTTGTGTTAGATTTGCCAATGATGAGAAGCACTTTGGACAGAGGGACTGAACAGTAAATTCTTCAGAACTCCAATTTGTTATGGAAGACTCACTCTGGCTGTAAGGCTGAGTATAATGAAATAATTAGGAATTCATTGCTTTTGCTCCTACTACTCATGAAGTTGATTTTAGTTTTGCTTGTTTTTAAACAGTATGCACTGCTTAGCCATAGATACAAATACTATAGGAAAAGGCTGGGCAAATTTAGACATAAATTCACCAGCAGTAAGAGCAAACACATGCTCTCCTATGTTCGTGAGGCCGTTCCTCCCAGAGGTGTCCTTTTCCCTTAATTAATTGCTTTTAAATATCTTACTATGCATAAATCCTACTTCATTTATTTAATCATGAGAGATGCAGGATTTTAATGCATATGTACATGGTCTAAAATTAGACCCAGAGCAAACTTATTTCAGCATACTTATTTTAAAATATTGGCTTCCTCTAAGTGGATGCCAGTTCCAAAATGGCTTGATTATCCAGGAACAAATACTGGTGCGATTGCTCCATTGCATCCCAAACCAAATTATCTTATGAACTGCTGCAAGCTCTCAGATGCAGAGCTGCTATCTGAATTATAACAACCTACCATAAGAGATCTGATGGATGCACCAGCGCATAACAAAAATCTGTTCTTTGAAAGAGTGGATGTTTCCTTGGATCAGGTAGACAAGCGGACACAAAGTACTTATAGCCTCACACTAGGATTTGTCAGATTCTAGGGTACTAGAATTTGTCAGGGACAAGCAGCAAAATTTACTAGCAGCTGATTTTGTAAAGCAGGCCTTGGTATCTGTGTGATACAGCACAGTAGTAGGCTTTAAAAAAAAAATTGTGCATGTGGTGTATCATAGGATATAAAACATGGTCTATGGTTTTTGTAAAACTAGCAGACTCAGATTATCCAGCACCAAATCATTTTCCAAATGTTAATTGCATTCTCATAAAAAGCAGGAATGTTCATGTATATAATGTAACCATATTTTTAGCCACTCCAAGTAAAGCAATGGCTTACTTAGGTTGGCACCTGTGAGACCAAATATTGTTTTTACTTAAGTGAATTAGCAATTATAGATCAGGAAAGAAATATTAAGACTCACTGAGACCCAATGCCTAGGTGATGTTTTCCCAGGTTGTGCCTTCTCTGGGGCAATGGAAAGAAACTAAATTATATCTCCCCTTAGTTCCCCTGCCGTTCTCACTTATTTTATGAAGGTAATTAGTACTTGCAGTAATTGGACCTCACACTCTCCATGGCTTAAGTCCCAAGATCTGAGTATTGCCACAGAATCTCTCTGAGCCTTCATTGGGGAAACATTCCTCCAATGAGGATTATCAAATTAAATTAAATTAGATACTTGTGTTTCTGACCTAATATATTTTTGTAGAGGACAAGCAAGGGCAGTTGTTTATATTCACTGATGGCTGCCTCTGACACATAGAGACCAGCTAACAGGAAGGAGAAGCAGAACAACCACCATGCTCCATGCTTTTGGTAGTAAGGGCTACATGCTACAGGGCCTGACTGGGATGTCGGACTTCGCAATGGGAATCACTGCACACCTGCCCAGGCTTGTCTGACAGCAAACATTCCCACAGACAGAACCTCTGAGAGGGTTCACTGGCAGGTTACAGACTTTCAGTCATCCAGAAACTGACAGCCATCACTTCAGACAGATAAACGTGGCTGCTCTGATATGATTTTCTTTTCCCACCATGTTATACTGACACCAAACTTCCTGGATTGTGCTCCTCTGTTTCATTATTCAGTTTGCCTATTGTGATATTTTAACCACCTAGAAAATAATGCAAGCCTCATATTTCTCTCATTATGGGATTTGATAAAGGCTAAGTTTTCTGGTACTTCAGCCATTATTTGATTCAAATATTTCAAGATATTTGTAGAATTGCCTTCAATAAATGTGGACTACCAGCATTCTTCTTAAAAACAAGTCCTATAAATAGGCCAGGGTGCCATTTCTACCCCACTGCGCTTATATAGACAAACACGCGGACGTCATGTACAAGTCTTCCAGTTGGGTTCTGTCCCCATGTGGTTCCCACAGCACTCATAGTATTTACCAGATAACACAGGTACCTGCTTACTTCTTCACATGTGTCCCTTCCCATGGCACCTTGAACACACAATAGCTAGTGGCATGTAAGGGACTGTGGAATGAGTGAAAGGTGAAAGAAAAATCCTTCCATTTCAGGCCTGGGATGTGACAGACACCATAGATAAGTTAGTGATTCTGGCCACTGCGTTTGGTCGTATTTTCTTTCATGCGCACACATATTCAATTGTTGATTGCAGGGAAAGATGTCTTCAGTTCAGTCACAGCCCTCAAGGGGGGAGAAAAAAAAGAACCTGGAAGAATTAGGCTCCAAGTTCAAGTTAGTTTTTATGTTTTACTTAATTAATGAATTAATTAAGTTGAAGTTTTTGGAGACAAGTCTCACGGGATACTTCAAGCTGGCCTGGAACTCACTATAACCCAGGAATCCTTGAACTTTTTTTTTTTTTTTGATGGTACTGGGGATCGGACTAAGGACCTTGTGCTTGCCAGGCAGGCATTTATGCCACTGAGCTATATCCCCAGCCCTAGCCTCAAACTTGTGGTGATCTTCCTGCCTCAGTTTCCTGAGTACTGGGGTTTACAGGCTTATCCTTTCACATCTGGCTATCATTAATTTTTACAGTTATGGTATTTGCCAAAGCAAAGTGACCTTCAGTTTGGTTCAGAAGTACAATTAAGAGAAACTAAGGATGTACAAAATCACTAACCAGGAGGAACTATAAAACCCTGAAATATCCTTTAAAATATCATCTCGGGTTATATCTACTACTTTCTATTTTAATTATCTAAAGTATGATCTCAGGTTAAAACAGAAGAAATGTTACAGAGTATTAGCAGATGACATGAGGATGGAAGGCATAAACCCTGAGTTGTGAGAACACTCTGGACATTTCTGATGCTCTTCTCATGAGCTGTTCAGCATTGAGTAGAAGGTACACCGGGCATTGCATTGGAATGTGTATTGAGATCACAAGGGCCTTTGCAAAATCTTGATGTATCACCGGGTAGGTTGGAGTGTGGCCTGAGGTTCTGAATTTTTAACGAATTCTAGAGGCTGCTTCTCCCGCTGCTGGTGTACAGGTCATACTTTCAGTAGCCAGGTACTAAAGGTTAGTGGACCCACACACACACACACACACACACACACATACATGAGCTTATACACAGAAATCTATTAACCCCCTTTTAGGAGCTGTACCTTATTAAATATCTCCTTATCCTGTTACCTGAAACTTCTTTGAGGTTTGCAGTCGATGATGTGTGAACACAAACTGAGTATTCTCTGACACTAAAAATCCACATCAATTCCTACAATTAGGTGAGAAACAGTGGTCCTTCTCTGTATTTATTTGGCTCTCTAAAGTTACTGGCATGGAGCTAGGCACCTCTGGAAACAATACAACTCTTAAGATAGGATCTCTACCTCCAAGGAATGAAAGACAAACTGCAGGAGACACGATGAACGTGGCTATGTTCAGAGACTGTGACAAAAGGTTTAAAATGGCGGCTCCGGTGTGCTCCATTAGAAAGTAGCCAAGGAAACAATTCACAAGTGTGAAACAGACTTATTTTCCTTGAGGGTCCATGTCCTTCAATGGTGCCCTCTAGCTGTGCCTCTGCTAAAATGTCACAGAAAACACATCCAGCTTGACCAATTTTGGATTTTCTTTTTCTAATTGCTCTGAGCACCTAACAGGGATTAGAAGTACTATAAAACCACTGAATAACTCATTGGGCAGCGATAACTTGTACTAAGAGAGAAGTGGACAATCGCCACCAGGCCATCCTCTATTTGCCCACAGCTCCCAGCCACTGAAAGTGCAAATAAAAGGATTCTATGAAGCAGCTCCCTAAGATTAGGCTCCAGACATGTAAGTAGCTCCTTGGTGTGTTCCTTTGGCCTGCCATACAATTAACTAGGCCACAGTTGTTTATTTTGAGACATTTAACTAGAGACCTTCTTGAGAGAGGCCATCCCTTGTGGTTTGTCCTGATTTTTCTCTAAGTGTGGGAACCTTTGTCTAATTGGATTGACTGTAAGTCTAATGACCATGGCTTGAGTTCTGTAAGCAGTGCATAAACCATGGACATTCACATGGAAATGAGGTTAATTACACAGCATAGATGCATCTAATGATTGCACCTGCAGCGCCACAACAACCTCCCTTTAACTCAGTTTCACAAACAATTACAAAGAGCAGCTGCACTGGTTTCCACAGTTAGAGTTAAAAAATCTGTAATGATCCCCAACAGAATAGAGGTGCAGGGGGCGAGAGTGAGGAAGGAGAGGATTCTTCCGGTTCAGATGTCCTTCCCCAGCCACCTGCTAATTGTGCTAATCCCGGGAGTCTTGGGCATAGAATGTAGCCACAATAAGCTGCTGCCAGTCCTGATCTTTGCAGCGCACCCCCCCTCCCCCGCACCTTCTGACTGGGATTAGAATTTCTCATCTGTCAAGACTCATTAACATAGTGATAGAGATTTATGAAGGGCAAGGTCAGCAAAACTCCAGACTCCAAGATCGTTATGGATACCCAGACTGCAGGAGTCAGAACAACAGAATAAACAGGACATGTGTGTGTGTTTATGTCTTCTAAGTAGATATATAGCTATATCATATACATTGAGAAAGATGGAATGGAAGAAGAGAGAGAGATTATAAAGAGTTTACTCATTTAATAATGAAGACTGACAGGTCCCAGGACATGCACTGAGCAAGCAGGAGAACCAGAAGAGTGAATAGGCCAGTTCCAGACCACAGATTGGAAGGCTTTGGACAGAGGAAGAGTCAGTGTTTCCCTTCTAGTCCTAAGACAGGAAAAACCTGATGGTCCAGCTTGACATCACTCAGGCAGGAAGAATTCTCCCTCATCCAGAGAAAGGCCAGCATTCTGGTTCTGTTCCAGCCTTAGCTGATTGGGTGAAGATCACCTACATGATGGAGTGCTTCTACTTCCCATCCATCTAAATGTCAAGCTCAATCAAAAAATCCTTACAGGAACACATATATTAATGTTTGGCTGCATATATGGACACCCTGAAACCCAGGCAAGTGAATATATAAAAGCGAAATCCATCACACAAACCATCTCCCGAACTATGAAAGGCCTGCTGGGGAGACACGTGACTGCACTACACCTTCAGAGTTACTGTTCGTTATTTCCCTGTCCTCCCCATACCACATCATCAACATGATCTTCTCTTTGTCATTTGCTGTTTTCCTTTCCCAATCCATCCTCCCGCTTGGCCTGAGGCTATTTTACTGCAGTGGGGATTGTTTCCCACCCCTACAGATAACCAAAGTTTTTTACAACCCAGCTGAGCTGATATGTTCTTCCAGAATAGAGAGACTTTGTATTTATGTGAGTGATGTTGGCTGGATAAACCATGGACATTCCCATATCCAGATGCAAAATCCTCTAGGACATTTAGAAACATGTCACTACCCACATAAAAAAAAAAAAAATTAGTCTTATTTCTTGGTGGATATGACTCATTTTGGGAACCAGGTAGGATTCCCCAGCTGGGAAACATTGGCTATAGTCAAAGTCAAACCTGCTCTTACATACTTAAACACCTGAGAAATGTACTTCAGAATCTAACAACAGCTATCAATCTAACAACAGCTATCCTTCTATGACTGAGGTCATTTATATTGATGGTTGTAACTGGTATGTATTGGCTTCTCTTCCTCATGTGATTTTCCTACTGTTGTTCCCTACTTTCTTCCCATCTGTTTAATTGCTTGGTATTTCCTTTCTATTGTTGTCCTTGAAATTGTGGTCATTTTTATCTCTTTCTGGAATACCTTTTAGTACTGCTTGTAGGGTTGCTTTGGTGCTTAGCAATTTCTTTATTTTGAAACCCTGTATCATCTTTATTGTTTTTGTGTTGTTTTGTTTTTGCCTATGTTTTTGTTATTTTATTGCTTTTTTAATTCCCTTTAAAATAAAAAAGAACAACAGAGTGTAAGAACAGTTCTAAGAGAGAAAGTCCAAATGTTTATGAATAATGATATAAGCTTTCAAAGGTGCCAAGGTAAAGTTGAGGACACCCCTGGGTATCCTCATGGGGACCTTTTTTAATCTCTGCTACAGGAAAAATATTTCTTTGACTTTTAGTCTTCTTTCATACTTCTGTTCCATCATATTGTCCTCAAAGACCAAGGAGAGCCACAAACTGGGAACAGTCTTTTGTAGTCTTCTACAAGGTGGCTGGAAATTGTATTTCTCATTATTTTAACCTAACTGCTCAATATTAAATTGGCTTTGGAAAACCAAGTGTAAATGAATTAGATTAAGCTTATCTCAGAGAAAAAAAAAGCCATTTGAACTACAATGGTCATTTCCATAGGTGTCCCCAATCCTGGTCTCAGAAAAACATGCCATGTTCCCTGTGCTTGCTGTGAGTACGTGGAAGGGGATGGCAGGTTGGTGCCATCTTTCCTGAAGGAAGGAAAGCCATGACTTACTGTCGCCAAACTCATTTTCAGAGACAATATCATAAGTAGTGGACAAGGAAACTTAATTTCCAAATGGAAAGTAAATCAAATGGAGCGCTCCCAATGGCCTTTTGCATGGTAGACTGACTCTCTAACCTAGTGACTGTCCGAATGGACTCTGATTTGATCACATGCTGAAGAGAATGCACATTTGTCATTTTGGGCCAATCCAGAAAACCATAAATTGGGCTGTTTTAAAGATGCTCATGCCTGAACTTGCTCCTCATAACTCACCTTCCCAGAGTTTAGTGACAAAGTAGGATTTCAGCCAGTGGACACAACCCCAAAATATGTGTCCTTTACAAAGAATGTTGCAGAGTAAAATATCACCATTAGTGAAGGAAGGCATGATACAAACACTTAAGCAAAGTGTACTCAGGGTGGGAAAACTCAGACTTGACTAATTACTGGCAAACAGATGCTAAGAATTTACCTGTCTTGACTTACACAGCCGCAGCCAGGTGATTTCTGCCAAGCCATGTCTAACCCGAGCCATGGTTCCCTGTGCAATGCTAAAATCCTGCAATACACAGAATACATAGCTGCCCTCTGTTATCACTGGTGGCTCCAGAATCACATTTACTCTATGAGGGAAAAATCATTTATATTTGGAAGAACCTAAAAACCACAGCCTCACCAGGATGTTTGGGATAAAAAAGGATTGCAGGAACATAATATAGCATTAACACTTCAGGAGAACACACATACACTTTAAGAAGACTCCATTTGGTTTAATTTGGATTTTCAAACACAGTTCGTCCAAACAAGAATTCTGTTTACCCATGGGGAGGCTCATTTGATTTGTTCTGTTTTGCAAAGTGTGATGTTTCTGTAATATGTTTTGGTGGCATCCTTTCAAATCAAAACAAGAAAAGTAGTTCTGAAAAATAAAACCAGAGGCCAACTAAATAAGACTTTGCTAAGTCAGTTGCTCATTTGCTTATGCTGTTTTTTCACCCTCCTTTGGGGATCTGTATAAAAACAGTGTGTGTGCACACGCATACACACACACACACACACACACACACACACACACACACACACACCGTGGTACACATCAGAAGAGAAGGGAACATCATGTCCTCTGATCTGGTTATTGTGTTAATTTAAAAGAAAATGATAGATGGATATAGGTCAATATACATCTATATCAGTGCTGTGTTTCCCCCCAAAATAAGACCTAATCGGAAAATAAGCTCTGCTTGTTACCATGGTGATGACCAGTATCACGTAAAAGATGCCACCTTGTTATCCCCTGGCTCAGTTTCCACTCTCTAATGGCAGGTAAGGTGAGATGATTGATGCTGACTCTTTTGATTCCTGCTTTTCAAGTTGATTATTTTCTACTTAGGTCTTATTTTCAGGAACATGCCCTGGCAACACATTATGAGGCTATATATATATATCCTATATATATATATCCTATATATATATAGTGTTTCTTCAGGATCTAGGGCGGGTTGCTTCCATGACACCCCATGGCAACCATTTTCTGTAGATGCTTAAGTCTCTTGTATAAAGTGCTATAGTATTTGCATATAATTTCTCCACATCCTCCTATATACTTGAAATAATCTCTAGATGCTTATAATACCTAATGCAATATAAATGTTACAGAATTAGTATTTATATTGCGTTCTTCAGAGAATAATGGCAAGAGGAAACCTGCATATGTTCGGTATAGAGGCACATTTTGAATCCAGCAATTTCACTCCACAGTTGTTCCCCAGTGTGGAGCATTCAGCTACTGAGGGCTGGATGTACACACTGATGACGTTCATAGACTCAAAGGAAAGAGGACAGATAGATGCTAAGTAAACAGTTTAAGATGTAAGACAAAGAGACTTTCTCTGTGTACAACCTGTTCACACATGCTATCATTTTTTTCTTCATGTTAAGGGCAAGTCTCTGAAGGTGGTTTGCAATTGTTAAGGTAATCTGTGGCCTAGGGGATAAATAAGCCACCAAAATCTTATAGAAATGAAGGAAATTATGCAGACATGCCCACCCCCAGGTTTAACGTTTCATTTCCATGTGGTTTTGGAATGCATGAGACGTTTGACTTGTAGTTGGAAAGGAAAAAAGAGATGCATCAACAACATCTGGGAGAGGTAGCACCGGAACTACAGAGATCCTTAGTGTAGGCACAAAGGCTGCTAATGCAGGCTGGTTGCGGCCAGGTTTTATTGGGGAAAATACTTCTGTTCCCTTTACAAGATATTAGAAACAAAGGGAAAACATGCTTATCTCTGGCCGAGGCTATTGGTAGGGTGAGCATTTACTAAATATGTTTGAGTTCATTCCTCCCTCCATCCGGCTCTGGTGGTTACCTGTGGAGCACCTACTACGCGCCAAATTTCAGATGACAGTAGTGACCAAAGAAGACCAGATCCTGCTTCTGTTAGAATTCATGTTTTAGAAACTGCTGCAAGGCAACAAATGCATTGACATACAAATAAGACAGTTTCAGGTATAATTTTTTAATCAATAGAACAACATAGTATGTGATAGAGAGTAACTGATGCACATAGACAGACTTTAGATTAAGTGGACAAAGAAGAGTTTATTGAATGCAGAAGTTCTTCCCAAGAAGACCCAGCTTAAAAGTATTTTTTTTGTTCCTATTATCTATCCTACAATTTCCCAAGCCTCTATTCTGTCCTTCCAGCTGTCTATGGTCCACATGTCATATAACTATTAAACTTAGATCTCCACCGAGTTTCTTTAACATCTTTTAGCTTCAGCTCTAGCTAGGGTTCTTTGCTTTCGCTCAAGATGAATATACCTTTAACGTAACACTTTCCAATCCCTGTTCTCTGCTTTGTACCCTTATTATTCACACACACACACTGCCTGTTACTCCTAGTTGAACGTTAAAATTCTTTGATTCCTTCTCTTCACCATTGGTATCATTTTTAGTTCCTTAGTGAAAGTTTTGCCAGCTCTTCCATACATATCCATATCATAAACACCCAAATGAAAGCTAACGTGTAACTACCGAGGGAGAAGTGTGTATGTGTGTGTGTGGGTATGTGTCCTGTGTGTGTGTGAGTAGCGAGGGAAATCAAGGGTGGTAACAGTGTACTAGGGAACAACAAGGTGACTGTGATCACTGAATAATCATAAACAAAAAGAAGTTATTTCTAGTTCATCTCAGCTACGGTTGTCATTTTCACTCAATATTAGGGTTAATCAATTGAATTTCAATGTTAATGTGGAAAGTTCTCTGGTGTTGATAAAAGCAACTTTGACTGTGAAAGAAAAAACTATATTTAGATAATGCCAGCCAGTTCCTGGTCAAATAGTTTCTCTTTCCTGATAGAAAAACTTGAAACACAGATCCTACTTACACAGGCAACTGTGTAAGTTTTTTCATGTTTTTACGGAAAACAACAGGGTGATATGTGTGTTGGTTGGCGTGACTCTGTCTCATTGAGTATCTTTTAAAAAAGAATTCTTAAATTACAAAGCCATTCATCAGCTGTAGTTCTCAATAAGGTAGATATCAAAATTACAATGAATCTTAGGGGATTCTTTTAAAGATGAACTTTGGTTTAGTTTGGCCTATGGTCTAATTTCCTAACTTTATATGCAGTGTGCTTTAATCTGTATTTCTTTGTTCTCTGTCTTATAATTTTAAATGGGAAAAGTTTGGTTTGGGGTGTGTTTGTGTGTGTGTCTGTATGTGTGTGTTACTGTCTTTTAAGGATTTTAGACAAATTGCTTCTGGGGAAAAACCAGTCCCTTAATTACTGTAATATGTAAATACAAAGACTCCTCAAAAAAAAAATCTTATTGATGAAGCTTCTCACAGGTTGCATCATTTCTGGCTCAGAGCCACTCAAAATAACAGCAAGTAGGTGGTGTTTATCTCTTTATGTCTCCTTATGTTTCAAAATAACTGACTTTCAGGAAGCGCTGCAACCGAAATCATTCCCAACATCACTCAAAGCAAGCTGTGTACAGCGAGGTGCTACGGGAAAGTGAAAGAAACAGGCAAAGAAATCTGCAGTGATGCATAGGAAAGTCAGGGGTGTGATGGGGACCCACAGGGCCTGTCAGTTCCAGCAATAACAAGGCTTCACATTTGTTACATGCTAATTACACGGTATTGTCTTTTGGAGGTTAAATCAATCAGAAATTTCCTGTACAGCTAATAAAATTGGAGCCTATCTTTGGTTTGCCAAGTCACGTTAGGCACTATCAGGACAGAGTAAGAATTCTCAGGCTTTCATTTGTTCTAGGCAAAGAAATGAGAAACCACTTTAAGTAAACTGGTCCTGCTAAGGCTGTCTTCTAGCAGAGGGGCAGTGTAAGAAAAAGTGTCATTATCACTGCCACTGGTAACAAGGCATTGCATGCTAGGCACTGTTCTTTACACTGCAAAATAGAATCTTACTTGGAGCTAAACCTGATGCAGTACATGTTACAATACCCACGGCTGAAGAAACAGAGACTGGGTATCAGAGAGGTAAAGCAGGGTTTTAGGATTTCAGAGGTAGAGCAGGATTTCACACAACTGGTAAATACACCTGTGCACTTGTAACTTTGTCTAACACCAAAATCTCGATTTGTGTCCAATAAGCACCATCATGATTATTCAGTATGCAGCTATCACTTCATGATATTAATTGAACAATAGTATAGACATTGTAGACAAAATATGATATCTACTAAAAGCATCGATTCGACTCTTTTCTGTCATAAATGCAGTCACTTTCAGGGGTAAAGTTATTTTGAATAAAGTGAAGAGTCCCTAAAATGTATTACTGTTTTGTTTATCTGGAACAATTGTCAAGCAGTGGATACTATGAGGGCAATTAGATTATCCTGTGGTGGGAGGGGTTTACCTAAATTTATCTCAGTAGTAGGATTGGTTTAACTCAGATAATAAAAATGTGAGTAAATGGGTCAATTTACTAATTACTTTAAATTGATTCTTTTATAAGCTAGCTTTGAGGACCTCATAAAAATCAAGATTCAGGACCCACATGCAAGGCGATTAGATAGTCTTCTTCAAAAGCATATTAAATGAACTCTTCCTGGAATTTTTTGCTGGTTGCTTATACTGCAGTCTCTATGTTTCTTCACTTTATTGTCCTCTAATTTGCTTTATTCCATTTAAATTATACCAGTGTTTTCCTGGAGTAATGGGATGTTTTTCACATGTAGATTTTTTTCCTGGTGCATGCATAGTTTGCCTGCACTGTTTACTTACAAACCATTTCTCTGTTCTGTCTGATTTTAAATGCCATTGATTTGTAAAACTGTAACATTTATTTATTTAAGGCTAAAAAGTTTGAACACGATCAACTTATTAGACAATGTTTTATGAACACGTCAGTGTTCAGATTCAACTCAATTTCAGGAGTGTCAACATGTACAGAGGAAGTCTACTGTAGAATGCTTGAAATATATTTATGTATTTTTTCCAGACACATACAGGTACGGGTCGATTTGGTAGATACTGATGGTTCACATTTTGAATTAATTAAGTGGCCATAGTAGAACTACAAATTCTTTAATACCTTTGGATTAGAAAAAAAAATACATAGGGCTAGAGCTGGAGCTCAGTAGAACAGTACTTCCTTAGTGTGCACTAGGCCTTGGATTTGATCCCCAGTGCACCATACATACATAAAACAGGGGAGTTTAATTTGTCATGGTAACTACAAAGGTAGAAATGCTCATTGTCTAAGTGTTTGGAGAATGCAGAATTATTTCCATTTCTCAGAAGTGGGAATTTGAGGTTCTTCGTCAGCTTTATTCAGTCTGCTGACTACTTTCAGTAAAATAGTGGCTCAATATGCCTAAATAAAACTACTGAACCTTTTGTCCTTTTTTCTTCTATTTGCTTTTATTCCATATTTTCAAGACTTCTAACACTGAATAGGTTAAGAGGCTCAAAGAACATACTCTAGGGTATTGTCTTAGAGCCAAACAAACTGAATTTCCCATTTTCAAAAGATCAGCCAAGTCAGTTTCCTTCTTTTTCACAATGTTGTGTCCTAAAGAAACTCTAGTAAAGAAATACTGAAACATTACTAACTCTTCCTATTTTGTGAATCAGTCCCCCTGTGAACCACTATTACTAAGTTTCTTATATCCCCTGCAGGCCCTTGACAATCTGGCCCCGCCCTGTCTCCTATGTGAGAACTAGCTTCTAGTTCTCAGACTCCTGCCCAGGCCCTTTAATTGGCTAACCGAGAAATGACACATTGTATTCTTTTTATTGGGATAATTCCCAGGCACCTGATTGGACACAGAAATGACAGCTACCATAGGACTGCTGGCAGGATTGGAGTTTTGCTTATTAACCAACACGGGTGGGATCGGTATTTGCCAACCTGAATTTCCTCTTGCATTCATCTGCATCGCTATAAAGCAGACCTCTGGCCCATGTGTGCTATGAATATATACAAAAAAAGAAAAGCAAAGTAAGGGGATTAAGGGATAGGGAGAGGGGAGAGAGAGAGGGACAAAGAGAATGGAAAATGTATGAAAAAAGGAGTTGAAATGGTTATGTGCAGGTGCCAACTTCCCACAAGGAATGGAAACACCACCTACCACACACATGTATGAATGAGCTAAAATTTAAAAAGATGTTGGAAGTGAATTCTTGAACATATACTAAGCCTGAAACTTGACTTTTCTATTAGCCTGTGTCAATATGGTCAAGAGGACAATTGAGCACATTTTCTGCAGGAAAACAAGGCTACAAAACTGTTAATGGAGGAAAACCAAGGTTTGAAGGTAGGGGAGGGGGAGCTGAATTACACTGCTTCGGTTTGCAGATGTCTAGACCTGGTAAGATGAAAGCAGTTTCTCTGGAGAATTGTGCCATGACAGTTCTGCAGGATCAAACCAATCGATGTCATATGGGTAAGAAGGACACATAGCTTCTCTGTGTGGGAAAAGAGGGAATCTTCAGAGTTGGGGATTTTGCCCTCTGCTTAAGAAGATGTTAATCCACACTTGTCCTATCTCTATTTCTAAGGATGAAACAATTTACATATCTGTCTGCTATTTATAATTAGATTTTTGCCCCAAACCTAGCATATGAACTTTGTTTCCAACAACTGACATCACATTAATAAGTATGTATGAAGGGAATTTTGATGTTTTCCATTGGAAGGAGATTTTATGATTTCCACTGGAAGGAGGTTAGCTTTGAACTAATTCCAAATTCCTTTGTAGACCGTGACCATAGCTGTCTTGGCCATGGCATAAACTAACTCAAAATACACCTTGCATTACTCTGTACAACCTGTTGGGGGTTGCGTTGCCGTTCCTGTTTGTCATTGTAGCAACCTGGCCACCAGCACCTCTTACAGTATGCTGCTTTTGATTATAGTACTCTTACTCTCTCAGGAATACGAAACACTTATTGTGAGGCTAATGTTCAATTGTATATTCAAGAAAATGTATCCTTAAGCAAAACTAGGAATAGGCCAAATTTAACAGATCCACGTGCAATATTTTTATGCTTCAGTGACCCATTATCCTGACATTTAATTTCTTTCATTCCTCATGCACCCCTCTCTTTATTCAAGTAGGGAGAGTCCTTAGTTGTAGCACCTTGTCTAGGTATCTGTCTTCACATTATTTAAGTTGAGAAATTCTTTAGTTGTTATTTCTTTGGGCCCTTCCCTCTAGCAATTCAAGTTATTTTTGCAGCAGTTCGGGAGGACAGCAATCTGGTTAAATTAATAGTAGTACTACATTGGAAATGAGTAAGCGCACACTCTTCCCTCTCTTTTCCTGAAATCTTCCCATCTCTTCTACCCTTCTTTAGTTTTGCCAATCATCTTTCCTCTTAATTTCACTTCTGCCTTTTCCTTAGAGCCTTCTATGACCATTCCCTACCCTAGAACACAGTGAACTCATCTCCTTCTAGAATTTATTCTACCATATACCTGTAGTGCATTCTACTTTCATTAGATGATATTATAACCTTGATCACTGATGCTTTTCTCCTTTGTACCATTTTATTACAGATTAAGTCATATCGCTAAATATTAGAGATCAAGTTATACCTTCTTGGAAGGCAGTGGCTGTTGCCATGCGACACAGCATATGAAAGGCAGAAGAATCAAGGACCAACTCTTGGGGGCTGGGGATATAGTTCAGTGGCACAAGTGCTTGCCTGGAAAGTGCAAGGTCTTGAGTTTGATTCCCAGCTTAGAAAAAAAAGAAAGAGCAACTCTTTTTTCTACCATTTACTGACTGTGTGGCATCAAGCATGTATCTCTTCAGAATTGCTTCATTTTCTATAAAAAATGGGTGTAATAAACACTGCCGTCTCATGATTTAGCAAGTGTGCTAACTGTAAGTTTCTTAGTGTTCTGCTTCAAGTGCGCTTAACCTGTACAGTAAGTTTTAACTGTCTTAGAACACCCTGATTCTCACTACCTGGTTTTGTGCTTTTTTTTTTTTTAGCAGCTAATAACTCTTGATTGATCTTGCAGCAATCGCGACCTGTCCTTACCCTTTCTCCTCTCCCTACGAATTTATTTCTCTTCAAAAGATAGACTGATTCTTTTCACATCAAGTTCTTTGTGACGAAGCTCGAGATGCTGATTCGAGACATTGCCTCAGATGTCACGTCTTCCTCAGAAGCAGAGCGGGAGAAGCTACTGTTATGAGTTCTGCCAACCAAAGTAGAAATTCAACCGCCATTTAGAACTCTTTTGGAATGTAAAGGTTAAAGAAACAGCGCGCAGCTGAACATTAATAGTGGATTGTAAACTTTTTAAAATAATAAAATAAAATAATTGAAGAGTTGATACAGTTAGAGTCCTTGTAAGACATCCGATGGAACAGGTCCAAGAAAGATCTGGGTGCAGGCGCACGTGAGAGGTAGGAGGCCTGTGTGGCTTTACTCAGGGCTCCTGGGTTTCTGCCCGCCCTCCCTTTTCCTCTGGGCTGGAAAAGGGAAGATTTTTCCAAAAGATGCCCCTAGAGGGCGTGATAACTCTCTACCTTTTATGTTCTCAGCTACAAGCCAGAGACAAGAGAGCGATTGGAAAGTAGTCCTGTTCTAAGAAATGGTAGCTCAAAAATTATTTAGAAATAATTCAGACCCAATTTCATTTCATCAGCCTCATAACCTAAAGATTCCAAAGTATCTACCATGTGCACATCTTTATCTGTTGGCATAATTTTCCAGGTAGATGTAACCCACTTTAAATTGATCTCCAATCTTCAGTGAACAAAAACTGACGTCTATGTGCCTAGGTCGAATGGAAGGGTAATGTTTAAACACGTTACTCAGAAGAAGCGTGTTTTGTCTCATTGCATAGATGAAAGTATGCTTAGTATGGCATCGCTGTTTGTAGTCACGGTTTTTAAATTTTGATGTTTGCTCTGCTAACTTTCTGAAATGAATTCAATGTTTCTAATACCATTTCATATACGTTAATAATTGCATTTGCACACTTTTTAATGCAGAGATTTGTTAGAAACGGAGCTGTACTTTAATTATGGAATGTTAATTCTTAATAAAACTGACATAGGACTAAATTGAGGAAACATTTTTCCTCAAATTCAGGTCTCTTATTTACAAAACAATGTGATAATATTACTACATCTCTCATATTGTTCTTTTGAGGATAAATGAGACCATTCATGGGAAACATATATATTCAATAAATACCAGCTTTTCAGTGGAGGATATAAATTTTGTGGCATAATATTCTAAAGCCTTTAATCTATTTTAAACTAGAGCTTTGTTTAAAAGAGCACATCATATATAATACTGCATCTTTATATCTATTCTAATTATTCCAATATTTTGGATTTACTGATTAGTGACAAGCATATGTATGCTTATTACACATGAGAGCCATTTGAGAGTTAGAGTATTTGCCACCAGGAAAACACGCACACATCTCACTTAGTAAGTTGGATTTGGGAAGTGGTATAGAATATTTTAATCTTTTAATAACATTGGAACCAAAGTCTTGATATGTAATTTTTCAAAAAGTTTTGAGGAAAAGCAACCTCTTTCTTGTGCTGTTAAGGTAGTTACTGAATCTAGAGTGTTAACTCATAAAAGAATGATTAAATAGGGGAGATAGAATTTGAAGGATAAACTCTATGTTCTCCTCATATTCTCTTCCAATTCTACCATCCACTTGCGGAATCAGATTTGCCCTTGAGAGAAGCATAATAGCACTCAATATTCTCATCTCCTTCATTCAGTTACAAAGAATCGCTATCTTCCTAAGAGAGGAAATGCTGAGGACCTCAACCTGGTGTCCTTCAATGTAGCGCCTTTGTTCTCAGAAGATGGCAGTGTGAGTGTGTAGCTGAGGGTAGGCAGCGACCCAGGGATTTGATTCCAGCAGCAGGAAATCTGCGTGACTTGATAGATTCTGCTTCATCTCCTAATTCATGTTTTAAACTCTGCTCCACATGGGGAGTAGAACTTTATGATGACATCAGTGGTTGGAAATTTAACCCAAACACAGAAACTGGAAACTTACTAGTGAGAGTAAAGATGAACAAAGGCACTGGTGCTCTGATGAGAGAGAGAGACAGAGACAGACAGACAGACAGACAGAGGCGGAGGGGGGGAGAAATAGCTCAGAGAAAAGACTTGAAACTCAAAACTGACACTTGAGGACATCATATCAATGCCTTTCCATTTTTAAAGAAAAGTGCCTGGGTGCCTAGGTGCATAGTGTGTGTATTTTCTAACTGTGTTGGTAAACTTGTACTCTCAAGCGATGACTACGGGGCTGTTATGTCACAAATTCTTCTTGTCTTAAGTCCACACCACTGTTTTAGCCTTGAAAGTGTCAGGACAGACCCACAGGTTCATGTGTTTTCTGGTAGGCATACGTGATGTGTGGCGTTGGCGGCCTGATTTGGGGCTTGTCTTTGAGAAAAGCACCGGTTCTCCTGTGTGTATATAGTAAATGAAGCATATGAATGGCATAATTGGTACACAGTGGATCGTGCTGTAACCCAGGGTTGCACAAATACCTCGACAGTGAGCTGACTTAGGGACGGCACGTTGCACTTTGCCTCTGGTAACCTCCCTCGTCTGTCCTTCTAGAAGTGATGCATGGAGTTGGGGTTGTATGGGTTCTTGACTGCAGGTTTTGTTTCAGGCAAACCTAATACGCTTACATAATAAAATCTGTATGCTAGACCTGCAATAAAAATGATTGCCCTAAGGATTATCTCACTGGTCTCCACCCACTCCCAAGAGTACTGCTATATCAGAGCCAGGAGAGGCTTTGAAATGTTGAGACTATCTATTTCACCCACTGAATACAAAAGTGTCCTTTGTCCTTTGGGTTGGCTAGATAACATACAGCCCTGTCCCACTTAAGCATAACCTAGAAAGTAACTTATGAAGGATGTGTCTCATGTGAGGTGCTACCTTCACTAAAATCTCTGCAGAAGAGTAGATAGCACATAATCACCAAGGGACAAGTATCTGGGAAGGGAAAACATGCCTGTTACACTGAAATAACTAATACTAGGTGCCCAAAATTTCTAAAATCCCAAAAGAGATGAGAGTACTTTGCATATCTTAGGGCAAGAGAGACTCTGGAGTCAGTCACTGAAGGCATTTTGTTTTGAAAGAAGTTAGTTTTCCTAGTTAGAGGGAAGAACTTTCCTGATTTGCCCAGTTCCTCAAGAATTTTTGTGTCACAAGACTTTCAAGAGTAAAAACCAGGAAGGTCCTTGGCACGGCGAGATGAGTTGCTCCCCCCATGGGGCCTGACAGTCTGAACCAGTGCAACAGAAAACTAGGAACAAGTCCAGCAAAGTTGCTCTGACAAATTGGTGCCACAGTGCCATCCCCTCTCAGCAGTTTGCTCAGCTATGAAAGCACCCTGAGTAACGATTCTCCGGTCCCCAGTGATGTATTATTTCATTTTCCAATGACCTGATATTTTTTATTGTCACCTGAAATCCACATGCTAAAAATTGCCTACATCCCAAAGTAAAACTGATGTTGAAACTGGATGGTTTTAATTTTCTCAATTTATTTAATTCTTGGTCACTGCTTACAGACGTTTTGAGTTAAAATGAATACTGCCAGGAAAAATGTGCAATATCTAATTCTTTGCAGGATTTATAATATTATATACTGACTGTTTTATAGCCCACTACAATAAAATGAGTTGGATTTATTACATGCTAAACAACAACAAAAATCACAAGTTGGACAGCAATTAGCTTGAATAGACATTTATTTTATCCTTTAACTAGGAAAGCAATTGTAATTTTATGCTCCAGAAGAACTCATTCTTAAATTTTATATTTGAGGTTACTTTGCCAAACTTATACTAATATTGTTATTAAATAGATGGTAAAATGTGCTCTGAGGCCTCCTTCCTATAAAAGACCCGGGACACACGGTTAATACGAGCTTACATCTCATGTCTGTTCTGATGCATGTTTGCAAGCTACAGAACCAACCAAGTTGGCTGTTTCTGCTATGTTTCCTCTTACTTCCCATCTTTTTGTCTACTCTTCTTCAAAATTCTTCTCCTGAGTCAGGTCTTCATATACACACTACAAGGAAAACAACAGACAAGTTTTTATACTTCCCTAGTTAGCATTTGAAAGAGCAATGTCTCAATTTGAGCCTTTAGATTTCACCCAAAAGCCCAGATAGGAGGCAAAACATTTTCTTAATGACATTACGCCTCTGAAAGGTCTTTGAGCGCATGCGCTCCCACAAAAGAACTGCCGATCCTATGCTCAGGGACACCATTATAATTCCACACTTCCCCTTCCATCAGCATCCCGTCAGCACTAGAATGCTGACCAATTACTCTTCCCCTAACAACAAATGCCTCTTGAAGGCCCTATCCACATTTGAGATGCCAGCTCCCCAAACCCTGCCACTACTGAAGGCCTCTAAATCCTCAGTAACAATCAAACCCGTTCATCAGCTTTCCCTTAAGATCAAGTGTATGAGAATCTTATTTTTGTGTAACAGTGGAAAAGAAAATGCAAGTTCTTCAGTAAACTGTTTTGTTAACATGTCCAACTGTGGTTAAATTCAAAGATATGCACATCTTAAAGGATGTGAAAAGTACCCTTCAGGACATTAAGAGAGAGGTGGAGGGGGGCTAGGGATATAGCTCAGTGGAATAAGCGCTTGCCTAGCAACCGCAGGGTCCTGAGTTTGATCCCCGGTACCGCAAAAAAAAAATAAGAGAGAGGCGGAGGGAGGGAGGGATACAGGACGTACCTTATTCAATAGTCTCCTCTTTGTCCTACCTATCATATTTTCCTTCACATTAGTGGTAAGTTTGCAGGAAAATCCAGAAATACTCTTTCCACTATGGATTCATAGAATTCCACTATGAATTTTCGAGTGTTGGTTTACAAGCATTCTGCTGCCATTACCTAGGCCTTTCCTTGGGAGTTGATACCAGCAGACTTAGGATCTCAAAGAAGCTGTCTCTCCCAAGGATGAATCTGGCCGTGAAAAGGATAAAGATGTGAGATGAAGGCCTATATTCTCGGTTCATAGTGTCACAACAAGTATTTTTTGTTCGCAGATTTATGGTAGGAAATGGTCTATAATTTCCCTAGATTTTACATAAATCTTTAAATTTTCAATAGCTCTTTTAATTAAAAATTCTATTTTACTAAAGAGAAGCATTCATACCTCTACTAAAAATATTTAACCAAGAAGCTGCCATTTGTTAGCATAGTCTAGTCCTTCTACTCCGTTTAGTTCCTTCTCCTCTGAATGGGCTATGACTAGTCCAGTTTGATCATTTCCTTCTAGGTGCTGATCACACATGAAGCTAAAGAAAAAATATATAAGGTGATTTAGGAAAACTAGAGTTAAGGAATTTGGACAGAAGGGGGAAGAAAGGATTTCTCTATAAACAGAAGAAATTAAAAAAATATAGTTCTGAAAGGCACAGGCATATGTCTTACATGCAAAGCATACCTGACCAAGCACTGAGAGCTGGTAATCAGACCCAATCCCTCTGCCTCATGGGTAATCGGCAATACTTTGTGAAAGAACTAATGTTGTTTATATTGAAATAAGTTTGGCATCAAAAGAGAAAGGCTGATTTCAGATGATATTTTGCCAAAGACACATCATTGCCTGGATGCCACAAGAATAAAAATGAGAAAAATGTAACAAAACAAATACCAAGATTATATTTTACCCTTTTCAGCATTATCAAATCAATCATTTCTTCTGGCAAAGTACACATCTTATGATTAGAAGTTAATTTATTCAATTTAGATAATCTATTTCTTAAAGATTTATTAAACAAGTCAATGTCATGCATAGAAATCAAGTGCATAGTAAAGTTGAAAGAGGTGATAAAGTGGTAACTTTTCCATAAATATGAAGCATACCTGTTGACATAAAATATGTCACATAGCCCAGGCCTGAAACAGTCTGCCTGGTTCTCATGTGCAAGTTCAGGTCTCTCCAATAAGGTATATTCTCAATGTTAAAATAACAACTAGAATGATTAATAACCTCTAGGTAGTGGCATGAACCTCTTCCCACATACACACCCAGTGTATTAACCTTAACGCTTCAAACCAGTTCAGCAAGCACAGACAATACATTGAGGGAAGTAGAGATAATTACTGGGAAAATAGAGCCCCATAGAAGGTTGGAAACTGCCTCTGGGAAAATGGTTTGTTGTAAATACCACGTCATGAATGCCACTATTTCTACATCTTTATACCTTCTGTCTGGTGGCTCAGCCGTAATTTTAGCTCAGCCCTGAAATGCTACTGACCACTGCAGCCTTCACAGCATACAGGTCATACTGTGATAAAAGGGAGAAATCATCATTGAAATCACTTAGGCTTTTTTGGTGATATCTTGAGAATTTGTACCCTGGGCAGATAGCTCTTAGCCTGTTCGTGATTGCAGGGTCACATACAAAGGAAAATTACACCATTTACATCAACCCAATTCTTTAGAAAATACAAACCCCGAACTCGGCCATATAATAAATATTATGATGTTTTATCCTCTGTGGTATTTCATGTTCTACTACTTCTGAAATTAGTCTTTCTTTTTCTTTCTTTCTTTCTCTCTCTTTCTTCCTTTCTTTCTTTTTCTTTCTTTCTTTCCTTCTTTCTTTCTACAAAACAGTGCATAAATATTTCAGTTAACATACCTGGGAAAATAATTTGAAGCAGGGGGCTCTTTCCTTTTCACGGTAACAATTATCAATGTGATAATGATGGACTTAAGTTAGAAGAACTTTTTCACTTGTTCATTTGTTTGCTTTGTTTTGTTTTCAAGTGGCAAAGAGAGCTAGAAAATATTTGGATGTACATATTATAGAGCTTTGTGATTGATCCTATAAATATCTGTATTTATTTCTGGCTTTTGCCATCACCCATAATAGTTATTAATACTTTTTAATGCAAGCTCTGATGCAAACATAGTATTCTAGTATATATGTGTGAGTTGTGACTACAACATTAATAGCCTCTTTAAACTTTCGAGATGTATTTAGGTCACAGTGCTTCCTTAGCTGGGAAAGGATTTTCAGCTGTCTTAGTATATACATCATTTGTAATATGTAAAAAAATTGCATTATTGGAAATGCAACTACCAACACAATGGAGTGATTTAAACATAAAGAGTAAAAATCTTGAAATAGTTAACAAAACATTTAATAAAATTTCAGTATTTCAGCCTAGGGAAAAAATATGTTCTTAGCACAGGGTTTATCATCCAGGGTGAAAACAACATTCTAAGCCAATTAATTCCATGTCATAGACCATTGTCCTTGACTTTAAGATGCTTTTCAGCCATCTTGATTCTACCCTCTTGTTATGGTTTATACATTGTGTCAACTTGGGGAACCTAGAGGTTTAGCTGAGTGACTCAGGAGGAAGCTGGGGTGCTTACTCTGGGTCCAGTCAGAGCCTGTGGAAGAGAAGGGCATGGAGATTGTGTGAGAGCTACATGCCCCCTGGGTGGGGGTAGGCTGTTTACAATGTGGGGGAGAAGGGGAGGCTGCTTGCAGCTATTCTTCCCTTTTGCTCTGGTTGTTTTTGCTGTGCTCTGCTGCCATGAGGTTTGCCCTCTGCCATGTGCCATTCTGCCTCTGAAGCAGCCAAGTATGGACTGAAACCTCCACAAACTGTAAGCTAAATAAACCTTTCCTTCCTTCATTTTGGGTGTTGGGTATTTTGTCTTAGCAACCAGATAAAAGTAACCAAGACACCTCTCTAGGTCAATGGTGTCTTCCACATTTATCCCAAGCTGTGACAGCCAAAAATATTTCTAGGTTCAAAATGTTCCTTAGAGGACAAATTTGATTGCCGTTAAGAAACCCCAGTTTAAGGTATCACAAAATAGAATGTATTTTGAGTTTGTTTTTCTGTCTTTCCAGAGTTTATAATTCCATCTAAGAAAATTAATGAACACTTATTTCAAGATTACAGAGGCAAATATACTTAGCATTGACTTTTTCTTCCAATTTCAGACATTAGAAGCAAATCCAAAAAGAAAATACTGCATGGGAGCAGAAACCTATGGAACATACTAAGGATGAGGCTCAACATACGTTTCAAAAGCTTACATTGTAAAGGGCAGCACATTTAGCAAGAAATGTGAACCACAAATTCTAAATGCTGGTATTGACAATAGACCTCATTATACCTCAGGGTAAGCTGCATCTTTCTTATCAAAACAAGATTTAAAAGTTCAAAGGCAGAACTCCGGTAAGACTAAAAGCCAAATAGACAAAAGCAAGAAAAAGCCTTGGTTGTCTGTAGCTTCTGAGGGACAGCTTACAAGGAAATGAAGCTCAGAGGGGATTATTGGAGAAAGCTGAGGGGTGCCTCGAACCCACTTAGGAAGAGAGCAGTGAACTGAAGGCTAGGGGGGAGGATGCACCCACCCTGCTATGTTCATCACACCTTCGCCATAGTTTAGGAATTGAGTGCTGTTTCCCATAAACATGATCATCTGTCCCTATCCTGCCCATTGTCCAGCAGAGATCAGCATTTCAGTAGTCAGTAATTGTCTGATGATGGTGGTAAACAGAATATAGCTAGGAACCCCATACTTTCCCATTTCAAGAGTCTTAGGCAGGAAGCACAATGTGCATTGCCATCAAGAAGGTAGCTTTTTGCCACATCTATGTGCCACTGATATTTAGGAGTAGGGTATGTCCCAAGAGGAAGGAGCAAAAGGAGAGGAGAGGGAGAAAGAAAAAGAGAACAAGGTCTAATTCTTCCATAGCTTGCCTTGGGAAGGACATTCCATCAACTTTGCAACAAGTGGTTATTGCTACCCTAAATCCTCAATTCTGAGTTTAGAAATACTCACTAAACAACTTTTTGTGTGGTGTGGAAATAGGTAATAAAAAGACAGGCTTGGAACACCCATTGTATTATGAGCAAATTTCTACATTCACTAAAAGTTTCAATTCTTTGAAGTCGGTTTGTGTAAGGTTAAGACTGGAGCCAACGGACTGTAGACTGGGACCCTAGGCTTGCTAGTAGTTCCCAAGTGTCTAAATCAGACACTCTGAACTAATGCAAAGCCACAGTACTAGTGCACAAAAGATATGTTACTGAGCTAGGT
Organism: Dinomys branickii; assembly: GCA_004027595.1. Classification (NCBI taxonomy): domain Eukaryota; kingdom Metazoa; phylum Chordata; class Mammalia; order Rodentia; family Dinomyidae; genus Dinomys; species Dinomys branickii. Next base: position 71,930 of record PVLD010006176.1, read on the forward strand.
TTCATTTGTGCTTGGAGGATCAGTGATCAAAAACCCCTAAATATTTGCTATGATCTAGAGGTCTTCTTCTGTCCCTATAGGTTTTCCACTTCTTCTGTAACTCTGATGCCATTTCATCTTTTTTGTTTGTTTGCTTCTCTTCCAGCTTTAGTCTTTGACCCTTCCCTTTTCCCCAGTTCCTTCAGACTGTCCCCACTGAGCATCTGTCCATCATCTCTTGCTCCTCAAATGTCACCCCCTCAGTGACTCTCAGCCCATCTTCCAGTTAAAGTTCTTTCTCACCTTGAGCCCATTCCTAGCTGCAACCTTTCAAACGCATTATCTGATTTGGTTCTTTTCCTAAAAATTATCATGTGGAATTATCTCCCGGTGTGCACCGCTTATAGGTTTCCTGCTGACTTCCCCTCACTGGGAGGAAAGCTGTACGGATTTGTGAATTTTGTCAGTCCTGCTGACCAGTCAGAATGAGTTTTGATGCATGTTTTCATAGTCCTTAAACTCAAAACAATATCTCTGGCTAGTTCTGGGAATAAAGTGAAAATTTCTTGTCTTTACTATTGTCACTAAGCTATTATCTGAAGTAACAGTGAACTAATTGTAGATGGAGAGAAATGTCCCTGATCACCAGGGCTAGTCCTGACTTGTATGGACACGTACTCAGGGTCCCTATGCCACGCCCTCATTTTAGGTGAGTCTCTCCTAAAAGTCATAGCAAGGGTTTGGATGAATTATAAAATAGTTCTCATTTTTCTACATGGGAAAGAAACCTCTGACCGACCATCACGAGGACTCGGATAACCTACCAGAGGATCACTGCAGCTTTATTCCCTGAAAAAACATGATTTAAAGAAAAGCTTCTCTTGATGTTGATCGCAACAGATGGGGAGGCAAAGCCTCAGGAGTTTGATCCCCTTAGGAGATGAAAGCAAATGAAGCAGGTGTGGGACAGTGAAAACACTGGAAACTCAGACGGTGTTCCCAACACAGATCTAGAGATAGTTGGTTTTATAGAAATGATCTGCTGTGTTGCTAAATGTTCAGAAGTGCTGTTAATGACAAGATAGGGACAAAAATGAGATCTTCAGCTGGGTCTCTGCAATTCAAAAGGCCTCATAGAAAAGTTTGTTGCAACTGCAAGCAGATAGCTGAGGAATTAGAAGGCCATGTTGCCTTGTGAAAACAGACCACAACAATGGTCATTGTGATAAACACTCTGAAAGAATCTTCAGACTTCAAACTATATGCTCTGAAAGTGGGCATGCCGCCTTTATGCTCAGACAAACGTATCTTCCAACAAAAGGGGTGCCGGCGCTCGTGGGAGAGGGAGATAGCTGCGAAGAAGGGCCTCAGAGCAATGGGGTGGAATTGAAAGAAAAACCGTGGGACCAGCTGTAGGGTCCACTTTACAAGGAACAGCTGAGGGGAGTGTAACGCTCTCTGAGAAGCTCCACTGTCTTCTAATCAGGCGGGAGAGAGAGGGAGGCGAGAATGTCGCCCTTCCTTAGGGTAAAAGAAGCTTTGGTTCTGATCAAAGCCCTGTCTTTACAAAGGGCTTTGGGCAAGAGATGAAGGGCAGCTACCAAAACTGTTTGACAATCCCAAGTTAAAGTTTTAATTGAGTATGTTATTTCCTATTACCATTTCATATTCCGATAAATCGTCCTTTAGCTGAAATGATTTGGTTCAGGTCAGTGTTGTTATAACTCTCCTGTTATTTATACTCTCTGAGCAAATTCTTCACCCCTGGAATATACCAAACAAATAATAGTAAAACAGAGACCTCTGTGCTGAGTGGCCCTAGTCCAAAGCCCTCAGAGAGCTGAGTCTGTCTTACTTAGTTCTCCAGTTTCTCCTTCAAGTGAGATGCTGCAAGCCTTTATGATATAACTGTTGATTGAAGGAATAAATAGGCTAATTAATTTTCATTGCCAATCCATGTTCTCCTTCAGGTTCACATCTTTTTTCATGAGATGAATTTCCCTTTGGATGTCTTGAACTAGGACTGCAGATGGATGCTGAAATTTCAGGAAAATGTATTTGGCAATTTCTCAGTTTTGCAGGAGGGTGCTTATTGCTGGGAAACATTAATTATTGTGTTCAGAACGGACACAATAATTAGAGTAGTTTTGATACATGGAACTATACTCTAAGGGAGCTCTGACCAAAAAATACAGAAGGACTTGATCCTGGTGCTACATTAGTGCATACATACTAATGAGGAATTCATCAGTTTCTGGGCCCAGGGATGTCTGAGGAGGAGGAGGAGGAGGAGGAGGAGGAGGAGGAGGAGGAGGAAGAGGAGGGGGAGGAGGAGGATGACGAAGAGAACCACAATTGCTCTTTTAATTAATTGGCTCAACCTTTATGGTGAAGAATTTTGGTGGGACTGTCATAAAAATTTGAAAAACTTTGTTATTATTAGCTTTTCAAAATTAAACTGGCATTCAGTATATGGTTAGTCATAAAGAAAGGGAAAATTTTCAGAAGAACTAAGAGTATTTTTAAAAACGGTGCCCATTAAAGGTCACAATATTGACGCAATTTTCCAGGGCTTAGTTTTTCTTTTTCCCACTGAGTGGTAATTAGGTCATTGGGCCAGTCCTTCTTTTTACTGACCAGCATGATTTCCCCAGGTTTACTTCTAAAATTAGCCCTCTGTAGGAATTGTTAGTCACTATCAGCTTTTCCCTCCCTAGGTTAATTTGGCTCCTCTGCGCCAGGAGCACCTCCCTGGAAACTTCAATTTTCCATGTGTTCACGGAGCAAGGATATGCTAATTTGCCCAACCACAGTCCAAATTTTCTGTACTCCCATTTGGCTGAGCTGTGAGTGGAAGATAGTTTGTTTTGTAGCCCTTGGACTTCCCTCTGGAAGCAGACAGAGGATTGGCAAGCATTGTCTGGTTTTCATGGGAACAACCATCTCCTCAGAGTAAGGAAGCCAATTCTATGACACTGACCTCATTTGTCCTTAAACCTTGAGTCTGCCTGGGGTCAGCCATCACCCACCACCCCCTCACCCGGCCTTCTTTGAGGAGTCACCCTACTGTGTTTCCAACTGAGAAGAGTTCCCTGCCTTCACACAGAGACATGAGGAGAGGCCACCTGCACTTGGGAGAGCATTGCAAGGTCTACAGACATTGAAACCAGTTAGATTTGAACTACTTTTACACGGTTTTCTAGAATAGCAAGTCAAAGTCACTATTGTCGCTCACAGACACGCAAATGGATTCAGAGCAGTGACACAATGTGACAGTCAGAAAGTTAAGTGTTGTTCCCTCACATTGGTACCTGTGCCCTGTGTCCACCGAAGCTAGAAAAAATGTAAATCTTTAGTAGAAGGAACACAAAACCAGATATGAGGCACTTTGATGAATTTATGACTCGTTCACTCCACAAAAATTGAAAGTTCCTAAGTTGTAGTGTTTAAAAATCTCTTAGGAGAGCATACTGCATCCTTCCCTGCCAGTGTTGCAATCTCAGCCATAAACTGGCCAGATATTAAATAAAAGTGCAATAGAGTTTTGAAAAATGGCCTTGCAGTACTCAAACTGGAACCTGTGGCATTTCAGAAGTTCCTAAGGCCACTTCAACTGTCTGAAAATTGCAAACTTTTGTGATAATATAGAGCTGTCATTTGCCTTTTGTCTTTGTGTTTATGTCTTTATAGATGGCCCAAAACAATGCTAGCTCCTTAATACTAAATAACAAGTAAAATAGAAGCTGGTTTCACTTAAGAAATGTGACAGAGTAGTACAAATTATAAATCTTATTAAATCTAGAGTTGTGTGTGTCTTTTAACCATCTGTGTAATGAGAGATAGGCACTGAGCACTTTTACTGCTGAGAAAAGAGAGTGAGACAGAGACAAAAAAAAGCAGCTTTTCTGCCCATGGTAAAATGTAAGCGTGTTTCTACTACCACTAGTATGACACTTTCCCAATATTTCAAGATTATTGTGATGTGATTGGTGATAATAGCAACAAATGTGACTATCTGATATAAGAAAATTCATTAATACTTAGTGGGGCCAAGTAAGTTAGTGGGCAACTAGTCTTCATATGACCAATGCAGGACAATACAAAATGATGCAAGACTAAATGTCCCATTCGTTCAATACATTGTTAATATAACAGAGCACAGAAATTCACTGATACTATTTTACCCTCCACAGGAGAGCACAACTTTAGGATACCACATTTGCTAGAATTTGGGTGTGCCACGGAAGAAGAAATATCAATAATTATATGCATTAAATTATTTAAGGTAATTAAATTATTTCTCCCTTTACAAAGACACATCTTTTTGTGTCCAAGTTTTCTGCATATAATTCAACCAAAACAAACTACAGAAACGATGATTTCCAGAGGCAGACGTGAGAAATGAGCTATTTCCTTTTCAGCTAGACATTGGAAATTTCTAAAGATATAAACAGCGCCATCTTTTCATTATTTTTTTATAGAAAAGTCATGTCATTAAAACTGTTAGTTGCTTTGACGTGGAAATATTTACATCACCATTGTATATGTGTTAGCGCATATATGTTTTTAATTTTCTGCTTCAATTTCTAATTTAAGAAATATCTATAGGTATCTATGAAAACTGAAGTTTTTAAATCAGAATATTTCTGTTTTGTAAATGGTGTAAAGCATTCTGGGGTCAAAACATTTGCGAAATGATGTTTCAAAATGATGCATTTCTGGTTTTGCCCCCTGTTGTAGCTAAAAAGGGGAGTTAATGTTAATAACTTAGCAGATGACACTACAGAACCAAGAGATTCTTTTCCTTGCTGCCCTTTGGGACACACTGGCTCAAGACTTACTAAACTCATCACTAGATCAGATATAGACCTGGTAGTAAAACATTAGAATCAGGGTAATGCATTTTCTAAATCTTGTTTTAACTGATTCTTTCATTTCCCAATAGCATATAATCCCCTTTGGTTTATTTAATTTGCTTCTTAATAACAATTGCACATTGTTTTGCTAAAAGTAAAGGTATTCATTGCAATCCACCAAAAACAAAGCCGGTTTCCCTTGACAGCTACTGAGGATCACTTTTGTTAGGAGTGCTTTCTTCTACTCCTGAATGGCTCTTGGCTTTCCTCTTTGGAAGCAGTCAAATTGTCCCCAAGCAATCATGTGTAAATATTAAGCATTAGAACTTCAGGATGTCCTGGAAATATTTCTATTCATAGCGTTCCACATACAACAAGTTGAGGTTCAATTACAATCCAGCTACTAGAAAAGAAGTTGTTTTTGTACTTGAATTGATCTTATCTTGTACAATTAGCTCAGAACCATAACTAACAAGTACGGTTGAAAAGTTCGACATCAACTACAGTGGCCATTGCTTCACTCGGTAGTTTCAGGCTGAGGACCTACTAAGGATAAGAATTTCTACTTCCTGTTCACCATGCCCTTCTGTTAGGAAAGAGGCATTGCTATTGGAATCTTACAGTCAGCAGACAGAGGGGCATTTTGTGAAAACCTTGCACAGTGTAGACAAAGAAACTGAGATTTATGACTTTAAATGAATGAGGTCCATGAGTAGCAGAAGGAATATGTTAGACTACGGAGAGACTTGAGATGGAAACCAGTAGCAAGTTAGCCACATTGGCCCAGTGAAAGACACTGTTAGGAAATTTTCTGTATCCTCCTCTCTCTTAAAGAATGATATAAAAATTTTGCAACCTTTTGCCCAGTACACATGTTCACAATTGTCAGTTAAGTTGACAGCATTCAGGTAAGAGGGTCTCTCAGTTTGGGTGTTTCCTATTTATTTTCAGTTTAGCAATAATCCTTGAATAATGATTAGCCAAAACATGATTTGGGTTTGATGGGAAACAGTTTTTGTGTACAAAACATCAGAATTGATGCATTTTAACTTGAAAATAACATACCTAAATCACTCATGTTCCTCAATCTGCATACTTTGATTCTTTTCTTCTTCCTTGTCAGATCAAAAGCAGGTCTGAGGAATAAAATCTGGACCTTTGCTCGGACCTCCATGGAGAGGTGCTCTTTGACTGCTAGATCACTGTTTTGCTAGTGGTGAAAAGTAGCCTGAAGTAACTTAATATGGTTCTAATCCTAGATATGGAAAGTAGGTTTTGACAGAATGCACAACCTTACTCCTATTTTCATTTTGATACTGAGAGCTTATATGAGTATATAATTCTTTTACAAAATAATTCTGCCAAAAATGCTTCTAGAAGAAAGCACAAAAAATGCTGAGGTTTCAAATCCAGATTCTAAGATTTTGAAAATATACTTAACTATATATAAAATTGCCTTGCCAGTGTTTTTGAAAAAGAAAAAAAAGCTAATTTGCTCTACTGTATACAAACTTCCTCATTGCCCTATACATTTAGGAGTAAGCTGTTATTTTTAAAATATTTTTTATTTTAAAGAGAATTAAAAAATAATAATAAAAATTAGAAACATTATAGAATTTCACAAAACAAGATGATAAGAATTCAACAGTGCTTGTTATATTGCATGTGGTTGTCTTCAAATTAGTTGTTCAGATTGCCAGATATAAGTATGCAGGATTGGTAAAAAAAAAAAATCAACTGTTCCTTTAAATAAACCAATAGAAATTAACAGTGAAATTTTCTTACCTACCTTGTGTGTGTGTGTGTGTGTGTTTGTGTGTGTGTGTGTGTGTATTTTCCCCTACCTTCTTTCTTTCTTTTCTCCTTTCCCTCATCTCATCTGTTCTCATCCCTCATCTGTTCTTTCCTTTTGAGCAGTTTCTTTCCCTTTCACGATATCTATTAAGCCACCATTTTTGAATGTTAATGTAGAAACTAAAATTCCTGCCCTTATTCACTCAACAGTTGTCAGGACTTCCTGAGATGTAACTTGTTTCTTTCTCTATGACTTTGATATATTTCCAGTTGCCTAGAGATGATACATAGCTTCACATTTGTCTGGTGATACTCATCCTGCTTCCTTTGGTGGGAATGTTCTTCCTCTTCCCAGGTGCGTCTCCCTGGGGACATAGACTTAGTTTTTGAGACTCACCTCAAAGTCTGCCAACTGATGTGCAGAACCAGGTACCCACAAAATTCCATGAAGAATTTTTCTAACAAACCTCCTATCCCCAACCAGCCCAAACCCCAGACTGAGCACATTTCTTCCTGTCAGCTCTTACCACACTGAAACATTCCTTCCTCAGAGTTCTACACTGGTATGTTTACACCCACAGTTTTCTCCATGGATCTAGAAAACTCTCAAAGCTAGAAACTTGGGTTTGTTGGCCTTTTTATTCTGGTCAGATCCTTCCACAATGAGTATTTAGTAAATTTCCTTTGACTAGGTACATACATTGATTTTGGTCTAGAGAATTTTCAAGTCTGTTTATCTTCATGAAATACACACTAAACCAATATTCCAACTGATTTTAGCATGGAAAACAAATTCCAACGTGGAATCCAGAAATGCTAATTTGTGATTTCTGGGAAAACTCCTTTTTTAAGGCTATGGATAGAAATATTATGGTTTGATTATAGATGGAATTCAGAAACTAAATATTATTATGTTGGAATGAGTTACATTTGAAACTGAGTTGATTTGTGCTTTTAGTAGCATGACCTATAAATATAGCATTTTTGTTATTTTTTGTTGTACTGGGGATTGAGTTCAGGGTCTTCTCACTGAGCAACACCTTCAACCCTCTTTGCTTTTCCATTTTGAGAGAGGGTCTCACAAAACTGCCCAGGCTAGACTCAAACTTGTGATCCCCTGGCCTCTACCTCCCAAAGTGCTGAGATTACAGATATACAATACAACACCTGGCATGGCAGCACTGGTAAATTAATTCATCTTATATAACAAATAACTGCTTTCTGAATTGTAACTGACATCTATAATATTCTGACGAAACTATATGACATTTTATGTTTAAGAATTCACCTAGTCTAATATTTGGGAGAAATGTTGATAAATACTTGTCAATATCCAATACTTGTTCAGTATATGTTGACATAATGAATGAACAAACCCAGAAGAGAGAAAAGCCAATACATCCAACTCACTCTGAGATGTATAGGTGATAAAGTTAATGGCCAGATAAGTGCAGCACAATAAGAACTAATAAAGCATGGCTCCCAATGTCTATCTGTATGTCCATCCATCTATCCATCCATCCATCTTTTTACTCTATGTAGGTATTATCATATGAACACATTCTGGATGGTTAGAGTACAAATTTGGGCCATAAATGTTAGATTTCAACAAATATCTATTAGAAGCCTAACCTGGACTTCTTATTGTGCTGTGTGCTGGAGATACAAAGAAGAAATGAATGAATATCAGTCACCTGTGAGTTGAGCACTACGTCACACAGGACCAAAACCAAGCAAATGTTGATATGTAGGGTGATGCACGAGGTATCAGGGCACACACAAGTGGAAGCAGTTGCACCTGAAGTCACAGTGGAGGATAAGGGGTGGCTGCAAGAGAGAGGCTCCGCTGGAGCTCCCTCATGAAGTTGTATCTCCTGGGTGGAGTGATGCTCAGGCAGAAGACACACATGCTAGTTCATCTGAGGTGATGGCCTGTGTGTCAGAGTGGAGCTCTCTGTAATGTTTGAATGAAAGATGACCTCAGCAAGGAGACTTTACTCCATAAATGGGGAGAGATGGCTACCCTTTCTCCAGCCACCCCGGAGCGGGAGGCCAGTATGCCTGCAGCTGGAGTCTCAGGCCATGAAGGACAAAGACAGGACAGCTGCTTAGAGAAGATGCACCCTTTTGTAGCAGGAGCCCCTATGGCAGCCCTCCTGGGTTAAAAACACTGTGTCCTGAGCTGACCACAGCAAGCATCTTATAATGCCCTGTGAACTCCAGTTCCATTCCATACTGTTGCTCCCTTCAATCTTTCTCCAGATTTTGTTGAATTTGGGTGATTCATTTTGCATGAACTTCTTACTTAACTTTTTGAATATCCGTATTTTAATGCACAAGAAGGGATTTTTTTATCTCAAGGGATAAGAGGATGATGTTAATATTAGTCTTGTGTGATATCAAAGTTCATGTTTCAACACAACCTCAAGTGAAGAAAAATCACACGGATGCAGTTGCCCTTTAGACTTGATCACGTTCGATATCCAAGGAAGTTGGAAATTCCTGAGTTGAGGATGGCAACCAGAGAATTGATACTGCTTTACCTCTGGGGCTGTCAGCCCTTGGAATCTGATCACAATGGCCCCATTCCTCACTTAACCCCATCCTGCTCTACAGCAGGCACCTGTAAGTCACCTGGCTTGGTGAACACTTAACTGAGAAAGACTGTACCTTCTTCTTTCGGCCCAGATTACTCAGTGCCCTCGTATCCTCAAGGAAGTATGAGAGGCCACAGAGGAGGAAAGGTGGAGGGGATGATAGGTTAGGATGAAAGAAAATCAAACTGAAAGTCAGAATAAAGGGAAAGTAAGCCTGAGACATAAAGGAAACTGGCTCAGAATTCTGGAAGGGGAAGTTATTTAACAAACACACAAAAGATAGACAGGACTATTTCCCAGCTTTCCTATTATTGCCTTTGTTCTTTCTACTATCACTGTTAATTGCACCATCTGATTTCATGTTCATCATCATTATTATCAAGCGCTACCCATTATTTCCAGCCTCAAGAAAAGATCTCCAAGGCACCAGCCAATTCTTACCTTTGCTGCCTGTGCCACTTTCACTTAGGTTTTGGAAGCCTCAATTTCCTCACCTGTGAAGTGAGGAGAAAAGGAATTAAGATGTCTTAGGTACATGTACCTAGTCCACATGAGGCATGTGAACACTCTGTACTGAAAAGAGGAGGGCGGGTGGGAATCAAGAGACAGGAGCAGGGATGGAAAGGGGGACTGGGATGTGTTGAGTATGTGCCACATTCTCACAAGGAATGGAAAGGTTATCTATCACATACCTACAATAATAATTACCAAAAAACCTTAAAAATGAGCAAAATAAGTTCTTAGGAGAATTTAATAAGGTCATCCATATCAAGTTTTAGCACAGGCCACAGAATAAAAATTCCTCTGTCATCATCACTATTTAAAAAATCCCAGATTCCCTGTCTTGTACAGCACTAATCAATTTAAGAAGGTTCATGTATCTCATATGAGACATCTGAAGACAGTCAAGTAGGTTCATGGGTATAAATCACCTGGAAATTGCCTTTAGATGATGTCTTAGTTACTTTTCTCATTGCTGAGACAAAAGTACACAACACCCAAAGTTAAAGGAGGAAAGGTTCATTTTGGTTCACAGTTTATAGAGTTTTCAAATAATCAACTGGTTCCAAGGCAGGGAGGCGCGGCAGAGGGGCATCACAGAGGAGAAACAGTTCATGGCAGGCAGAAGGCAGCAAAATCACCAACCTGACAAGCAACAGCATCAGGTCTTTTTCTGTCCCTTATGTCCTATCCAGGCTTCCTGCCTTTAGGGTGCTTAGCATTCACACCTATGGTGGGGCATGCTTAATCCTAGCATAGCCCCATGAGTCAACTCCAGCATCACATCCTTAATTCCAGCATCACACACTGAGATCCATCCTACTTTGCAAAATCACACTCTTGATCACATGAGGCTTTGAGGAACATCTAGACACAAGCCATAACAGATGAACAGGTATGGTAATTTTCTCCGAAGTAGCTCCTAAATTTTCTACATAATGCAAATAAAAGGCAATTTTTTTTCAGTAAAACATTATAACCCTGGTTATGTTCAGAAATTAAATGTTATTTTGTTTTATCCATTCTGCTTTGCTTGAGTTTTTTTTTTTTTAACTTTACTATAGAATTATTTTTGGGCAAACTCCAGCCAGACAGATATTTGCCATTCCACTATTGTTTTAAAGTGTTAGCCCCAGACACATAAGGATTGTTGGAATGCAATGGAAAAAAACATTTTAAATCTCAAATGGGGTAATAAACTGCAGCCAGAAGCTAATTGTCCTGAAACTTGAGCTTTTATAACATGTTACTACTGTAGTGGGACCTCTCAGCACTACTTTGGTGGGGTTGTTGTGTAATTGGTAGTAGATTACATTGCAGACATATTAAAAAAAAAGATGTCAAATCAGACATTTCTGCTTATTACTGTAGACCTCAGCATAATTCTCAAAGCAATCAATGCATTTCATCCATTAAACTATTGATGGGGGGTATTAATTCATATAATGTTTAACTGCTCACTGTGGACTTTCTCCCTGCCAACTTTCTTCCACCCAAGAAGTCTTGAAATGTTGTTGTTCCTGTCAAATGAAATGAATCATTAGTAACTACCAGTGAGGCCAGTGGCCAGTGAGAGCCAGGCCATGATATATAATGCCTTCTCATTCTTTTAATTAGATGCTGAATCGTCTGCGCAAAAGAAGCAAGCATCCCAGTAGGATTTCACCCAGCATCTTAAAGCAACACAAAGAAGGGCAGATTCATCAAGTCCATTTATTGAATGTAGAGGGAATCTGGGAATACTTTTTGCCTGTGGACTATATATTTGTTAGACACTACAGAGTCAGGAGGAACAGAGTCTTGTAGGTAGTACTCTGTCCCCACAGGAAATCAGGGAAACAACCACCTTTACACATCAAAATCTTAAAGCAATCAAATCAAAGTGATATCCAAGAAAATGTTTCATAAAGATATTTTTAAAAAAACCCTCCTCCTACAGGTCCTAATCTTTGTGCTCATTTCCTTGTATTTGTTTTTCTTTGTTTATTTCCTGGGTTTTGAGGCTGTTTGCCCTTCAAGAACTGCACATCCCCATGAGCTTAGAGAGTGAAGCTTAGCTATCAGAGAAGAGATGTGCATGGTCATGCAAGAAGAAACACTGGAGTCAGATTTAAGTTGAGAGCCTGGCTGTACACCTCCTTGTTGTGAGAACAAATCACCTTATCCTTTGAGTTCTGACTTACTTCTAAGTAACGAAGAGACTAATGCCCATGGAGATTGAGAAGGATCAAAAGGACTAGAACATACAATGCCCAGTAGAGGCTCTGGCCCTCAGAGAACAGTCAGTGGTGAGTAGTGATGTGGACAGTGGTAACAGAGGGGGAAATGAAGACAGTCTCCCCGATCAGTCTGGAGAGTCATTTTAGGTAACCAGAGTCTCAAAGCAGATCAGAGAGTGATCCACATCAGCACGCTGAAACTGGTCACTCTGCCCTCTATGTGTGCTCTGACTACTTGTGCATTTGCCAGAATAATTTTTTTTTTCCAGTGGTGGAACAGGAATTTTGCCCAGAAGAGGAAGGGGCAGAGGCTCAATCTGACTCAAGCTGAGAAAGCCAGGCCCATGAAGGAAGGTAGTGAATAGGTTTGTAAACTGGACATTTCAATGTGCTTTTAAGACTGCCTAAAATAGTTTCTCCAAAAGGGTAGAGAAATTCTTTCCATCAAGTTTTGAATGAATCTCATAGCAAAGAAATAGCCCCTGGTAGGAGAATCAGAATGTTGCATTCATTACTTTCCATGTTCCCTGTTAGCTTGAAAATATAGTCCTTATTCTCATGTCTAGGCTGTATGTGGAGTATTTAAGATTGAATAAAACAGGACTAATCTCAGGCTGATCCTTGCCATGATTTTGTGAGGTCCTCGTTGTCATCATCCCCAATTTCAGCCTAAGCTCCAAGTGGATTAAGCAACTTGCTCAGTTATCACACCTTTGATATGTTGCAGAAAGGCAGCTATAACCCTCAGTGAAAGACACCAAATCCAGAAATATTTCACTAGAGGATTAGAAGTGGGTTTATATTCATGCTACTGTAGGCCATGAGTCAACTTGAGTAGACACCCTTTAATCCAAACCTTTTTAAGAGCTCTCTTTTATTCCTGAAAGTATTTGATATCCAGGGATGTCCTGGTCTATCGGTATCTTTTGACCCTAAACTGTTTTTAAATATGCATCATAATGGACTGATTTTCTAGCAACTTTACTAACATAACTTGAGATATGTATTATCCCTTATGAGGATTTCACCTATGTTACCACGTATTCATCCATATGAAAATACTTAAATAGGCCTTTAGTAAGGGCTGGGCAGTATTCTACTCTAGGTCAGGAAAACAGTAAAATGAGACAGAAATCGATAAAAAAAAAAAAAATGAAACCAAAAAAGCAAGTCTTTTGAAGTCTAGAATCCAAGTTTGGAGAAATGAAGCATACAATTAATCTTTTTTTTTTTTTTTTTTTTTTTTTTTGCGGTACTGGGGATCAAACTCAGGACCCTGTGCTTGCTAGGCAAGCGCTTATTCCACTGAGCTATATCCCCAGCCCTGAAGCATACAATTAAGAACAACATAAAGTTTATCTTATACTATAGAGTTCTATAAAGGAAAAAAAAGTAAAGAATGGCTTACAGATTGCTGGGGGTACTGCTTTAAATAAAGTATCTTTGGGAAGAAAGAACTCACTAATAAGATCATATGTGGCCAGAAACCTAAAAATATATTGAAGAAGTGTGACCTGTTAGGAGGCTATTGCAATATCTAGATAAGGCAGGAATAATTTACTAGGGGAGACGTGGCAGAACACAAATACACTTGGAAGATTTACCGACAGGACTTTGAAAATTATAGTAAACAGAATATGCTGACAGGTTGATGTGGGGCTTCAGAAAGACAGAAAGCTTGGTCTGAACTAGTGGTGGTGAACCTGCGGCATGTGAGTCATTTCTTTTTCTTTTCAGATGAAAGACATTATGCATAAGTTGTTTTTCCTAAACTAAACTAAAAGTATTCAAATTGAATTGTAGTGCTGGCACTTTGGGATAAATGAATGGGCTTGGGGCTGCAGTTTGGGTCCTTATCTTTAACAGGTTCGCCATCACTACCCTAAACTCTAATAGGTGAGTCTCCATCTATCAAGACAGTAAACACAGAGGTAGAAGCAGGTTTGAGAAGGAAAATCAGGCCTTCAGTGCTAGATGAGCCAAGTTTTAAGTTTCAATTGGACAATCAAATGAAAAGTCTTATTACTATTTACTTTGCTCACAGATAATTCTTAAATTTATAGGAAGAGGCCTAGTGGGAGATTTTTTTAAAAGTTGAGAATTGTCTGAGTCTGCCATACATTTCTGTCTTAGTTACTTTTCTCTCATTGCTGAGACAAAATACCTGGCACCCAAAATTTAGGAAGGAAAAGTTTATTTAGCTCACAGTTGGTGGAGGTTTCAGTCTATAATCAGCTGGCTCCAAGGCAGAACGGTATGTGACAGAGGGCAACAGTTCATGGTGACAAAGCACAGCAAAAGCAAAACAGTTAAAGGGAGGGGGTAGAGAGGACAGCAGTAAGCACCCTCTTTCCCTCCTTTACATTGTATGCAAACTACCCACAACAGGGACAGGTGTAACACTCACATCCGTAATCCCAGCACCGGACTATGGATCGATCAAAACCCTAGAAGCCCGCCCCATGACTGCATGAGGATTTGGGGGGACATTTAGACACAAACCATAACAATTTTAAACCACGAGTCTCACTGACGTCTACAGAGTATGAGCAGAGAAAGACTAAGCGTGGAGCTTCGTTGTGAGGCATTCCTATGGGTGGTTTGAAATTAGGAAACGCTGAAAGAACAGCAACCATGACTGAAGTAGAGACTGAGAAACATTTAATTCAAACTTGTGTAATTTACCTTCTAATCTCCTCAAGGAGAAGATACTGATCTTCTGTTTTATTGGGGGTGGAGGTGAAAAACGAGATGGGTAAGAAGAGAACGGACAACTTTGGGAGAGCAGCCAGGTACCATTGAGGCCAACTCTAAAGAAACAGAAAATAGACCAACCTGGAGAATATGTAAAGTGTGATTAAGCCGCTTCTGTGGGTTTAATTGTGGGGTTCTTAAAAGGACTCAGAAGGCTGGCAGATTTGCAAGCTTAGGAAATATCAGAGATTAAGTATATAATCCACATAGTTTAACTCTGATCCTTTTTAGGTGATCTTCTCTAGCTTGTCCTTGGAAAACTTCCGTGGAACACCACGTTCCTTTATCTCGCTCCGCCTTTCTTAAGATTTAGGTGCAAAATCTGAACCTTTAACGTTCCTAGAGGAAACCATAAGGGAAATGATTCAGGACACTGGAGTGGACAATGATATTCGACTATAACTACAAAAACACAGGCAATGAATGAGGGGAAAGAAAAGAGAGGAAGGAGAAAAAGAGAGAAAGAAGGAAGGGAAGACACGTGACCCGGAGATAGATGGATAGAGAGGTGATAGACAGACGGAGAGATGGATGGGATAACGGCACTGCCGATGTCTATGGGTTTATTAAAAGGAACAGTTAATGCTTCAACTTTTTGACCAATTTTGCATGCTTGGACCTGGTAATTTGAACAGCTAATTTGAAGACAAAAGTATGCAATATAATAACCATTGGTGAATTCCTACCATCTTGCTTAATGGATCTCTGTATTTTTTCCATTTTTTAGTATTTTAATTGGTTTCAGTGGTTTGATCAATCTTGCATTCTTACATCTGGTAATCTAAGCAACTTTGTTGAAGATGAAAATATGTAATGTAACAACCACTGTGAATTCCTATCATTTTGTTTTGAAACCCTGTATCATTTTTACTGTTTTTGTGGTGTTTTGTTTTTGTCTATGCTGTTGTTGTTTTGTTTTTTACATTCTCTTTAAAATAAAAAAAACACATGCAACAAGATAAAAAAATAGGTAAATGGGAAAAACTATTTCATAAAAATGCTTTGTATACATAATTAAACAAGGAACAGAAGGAAGAGATAATCTGTGAAATGAGAGTGAATCTCTGCAAACAATACCTTTGATAAAGTAAAAAAAGAAAAAAGGTAAACACAAAGTAAAAGTAAAAGAATTAATATCAGTGAGAGAAAATCTGGGATATACATAAGGAAATACCATTCAATCTTAAAGAAGAATAAAATTTTTACTAGAAGGAACTTGGATGACCCTGAAGGGTCTTATATTAAGAGAATTATGCCAGACATAGGAAAACAAACTCTTTGTGAATTAACTTGTACATGAAATATAACTCTTAGAAACAGAGGGTAGAATGGGTGTTAGCTGGGTCTTTCATGGGCAATGGTAAAAACCTGGGGAAGATATTGGTTAAAGGACATATAATGTCACTTAGACCAGAAGAAGTAAATTCAACATGATAACTATGGTTATTGGCAATGTACTGTGTACTTTGAAATTACAGAAAGTAGATATTTAAGGATTCTCACTACTGAAAGAAGGGAAGTATAGTATGTGAGAAAAAGCATGCATTACTTCACCTTCTTTACCAATTCTATGGCGTATTCATATGTCACAACTGTATTTTGTATATTAAAAAATACAATATTTATGTTTCACTTAGTAAATAACGAGAGAATGACAATATATAATTAATTCATATTTCATAGATGTATAAATACATTATTTAACATTTGCAAAGTATATGCAATAATTCCATTTTATGTAAAACATAAATACAAAACATGTTTTAATGATAAAATGGGTATAATATGTATGTATATGATACATATGTGTATATATAAATATCATATGAACTCTCTTGGAATGTATATCATGTGTGTTTGTCTTTACGCATATGTATGTTCACATGTGTATGCTCCAAGGATGCTTATATGTGTAAAATGTGCCTATATATAGGGACACACACGTATATATTCATAGACATATGTACACTACACTGTATTTATATTGTCACGTATTCACATTTCTATCATTAGGTGTACTGAATGCTTCTAAACAATTCGAAAATAAGTAATAAACGTGTTACCCTTGTACATATATACATACAAATATTGTGTATATTTACTCTAATCAGTAATATTTCACTGCATTATTCCAGCACAAATTTTTAAATCAGAACTTTAATATTGATAGTACTAAAATCTAATGTAGAGCTATTTTCCAATTTCTTTGCTTGCACTAGTGTACTTTTTAGCAAAGAATAAAGCTTTAAGTTGAAACATGAAATGGATTAGAGCAGAATTCATAACTGGAAGCTTTTGAAGAACTTTTCTTCTATCTGTTTTGCTGTAGTTTTAATCACCAAGATAGTATATAATGCAGCATGCCTGGGGTGGATGAAAAATGGGTTTAGGAATTAATTTCATCCAATTACTTAATCCCAAATGTGGGTGCTTTTACATTTTGAAACTATTAATCACTCTTTTAAGAATAGAAGGAGGGCCAACAAAAAACCATAAGGTCCTGAATGTCTTTCAGCCTAAAAGTGTTCTCTGTTTACTTTTTCTTTGATCATAAAAATCCCCAGGCAGCCATAAAAATTTTACTGGAGCTATAATTATTTGAAACTTTCAGGGTGTCTCTAAAACACTCTATAACAACCTCAAGTATCATAAGCTGATATTATTTCTACTTTTCCACTTATAATGAAAATAAGAGTTGCGGGTCCCATATTCATCATTTCCACATGAAAAAATAAGAGAAAAAATGGTGTGTTTATTCACCTAGAAAATATCCAGCTGGACTTTATTAGCCGCATTTTAGCTACTCAATTTATGATGCTCACATATAGATAAGATAAAATTGCATAGACCTCCCAGATGAGGACACCACCAAGGGCACTGGATTAGAGGGAAGCTGGGCTGTTCTGAGACTGTCTCACAGAAAACAACAAATTGTGTATGTTCAAGATAATACTGGGGTTTTTTTGTCAGCTAAAACCTTAAGCTGGCTTCACACCACCGTCTATGATCTGATCGACCTATTTTCTTAGGACTGGGTTATTAGGGATGCCAGTAGTACAAATTTGTCCTACATGATCCCTATCTTGTGAGATTCCATAGACACACACACACACACACACACACACACACACACACACACACACACATTTAGTCTCTTAATTAGGCAATAAGGTGATAAGACTAGCTCATTCTATCCATCATCTCTCTCTCTCTCTCTCTATCTCCTCTCCTTAAAGAGTGTGCTTAAAACAGCTTCAACAAACCACACATACCCTGTATAAGAAAGGCACTCAAAAGAGTATGTTGTATCTTTGGTCATTTGAACCTCACAGTCTACTTGGGATCATTAGCCGAGAGGAGGTACAGGTCAGCATCAGCAATTCTTAGACACAGATCTGGACCAAGGCCAGCAGATCATGGAGAAGAGTCTAGTGGAGAGTTCCTGGATTCGCCTAGGGAGGTTTCTCGAGGAATACGATACACAGGCTGTGCATACTTGTTGGCTGTGAGAACGGGGGAAAAAAATTGGGAGGGGCATTTCCTGCCAAAGAGTTTGCATCTATAAACATACAGATGTGTATATATATATATATATACACACACAAGCACACGTGTGTAATATTTTAGTGACAGGTGGTGGTGGCTTGTCATGTGAAGCCCATGCACAAGTTTATTAGTTATCATTTGCAGACCACCTGTACTGTAGTGGGTCTGGAAGATCTGAAGGGCCAAAGGGACAAGAAAAGCAGAGCCAGGAATTCTCGGATTTGGGGCTCTGTCCGGAAAGCTGGGATAATGTAAATCCTCCCTCTTGAGGAGTGTCTTATGTATCAATTGTCACACTGTTATTTACAGGCCTTAATATGCCAGCCCAGGTTGATTATAATAGGGAAAGACACCACACCCAACAAAGGCCAAATTATAAGCTAGAAGGGAGTCTGTTAATTGGCCTTGGGAAGAGAATCAGCCTAGGCTAGGTACTAGTGACTCACTTGGATTTCAGCTTGCTTTTTGCTTCCATCAGCAGTTTGTCCCCTGGGGAGAGTTTGGTCAAATACTAAACACAAGCGAGAAGCCTAAGATGGAGAAGCAGTAAGCAAAGCAGAGGTCCTGAATGTTTCTGACTTCATTCCCCAGGCCCAAGTCTTCATCACTCCGACTTTTTTACACTAGCACTCCCCCACACCGGGCCCCTGTCTTCTTCGACTCCACGCTTTCTCATCCCACTGCCTGCGACATTTACACTTCATTGCCACCATAGATCACATCCCCTCTGAATCAGGTCATTTTCACATTGTCACCTTTTCAGGGACCCACTCTCAGGGAAGAGAGGCATCCCCAGTCAGCTTGTTTAAAAATCTACCTTCACAGATTCTGAATTTCCTTTCCTTTTTCAGTGTCTTCCTTTGTGCCTCACCCTCTGGGGCATATTGCTTCTCCATTGACTTTTTTTTAACCTATAGCTTGCTCTAGAAAGTCCTCTTCCTGAATGCTTGGTTTAAATCTGTTATGTTCAGTGTTCTGTTCTCAGGGTTTTGATCAACTCCAGCAACCGGGTTAGTACTCGGGTGTGTAAGTCTTTATCTTCAAATCATTCCATATCCGTTTGCTACCCTTGTCTGCCCTGTTGTGTGCCCTGTGTTGTAGAATCCTTTGGTCTGCAAATCTTGCTAAATGTTTTCCACATGCTTTTAGCCAAGGAGAAGTACTGTGAGGAGAGCATTTGAAGGCAGGATAAAGAAGAGGTCTTTTTTCACTACACAGGCACTGCTTCCGCCCTTCATCTCCAGCAGTAGCTGCATTCTTACACAACCAGATCCTCTGCCAGCTACCCTGTTCCTCTGGGGTTGTAGCTTGGCTCTGATGAAAGCAATTTCTCCTCCAATTCCTTCCACCCCAGGAGTATAATTACTTCCTGCTCCTCTTAATCCATAGGCACAGCACCATTTCTAGATTTTTCACTTGTAACTGCCCACATATCATGACGGAGACCCTTCATTAAAATCTCTTCGTTTGTACCATCTGTGATGAGTTCCTTTTGGTGCCAGGACACTTACTGATAAAGAACTCAATAAAGACTTGTTGAAAGACTGTGGAGTGAACAGAAATTCTTGGCCTCCTTTGGAATTCTGATTGATTGGCTCTGGCACCAGCACAGCCATTGGAAAGACACTAAAGAAAAGGCTGGAAGTCAGCACCGGCAAGATGACTCTGGAATGCTTATCCAGTCCTCCAATACATGAGCATAACCCCAGGGCCACTGCTTGGGGAGTGAGGAATTCGAGACTCAAGCCACTTTTCTTCATGATGTCCATGGGTTGGTCTGGTTATCTTGTATATGGGGGGCATGTTTTTGTGCTGGCAAAATATGATGTTTGAAATAGATCATCTGTCCATAGAATGCATTAGCAGAGAATGGGAACCAATTATGCCACCGTTGGATTCCAATCTGCTACTGACTCATGTGCTTAACCTTTCTGAGCTCACCCTTCTAGAAACTTGGACAGAAACTTCATGGAGAAGTTGAAAGTATAAAGATCTGGGTTACACAAAGTGCTTACCGTTGTACCTGGTATGGGATTTGCACAACACATGGTCATTTCTCATTTTGTTTTTCTCTTGTTTCTTTTCTACTTTTCTTTGCCTTTCTTTGTTCTTATTGATTTCTGTAGATAAACTGGGGTTGGGGATATTTTTGTACTACTAATACTTTTCAATCCCTTAATTATATCTGCCATGCTCTTCTAGGTCAAGAGTGAGAAGAGATTCATTCTTTGGTGAACAAACAATCAGGACATTCATGTATAAGACAAGGTAACAAGAGAAAAAAGAGAATCACAGAGCTTCTAAATAGTCACTGTCCCAACATAAGACCTCTAAAATGTTCTGCTCCTCATAGTACAATCAACTCATTATGCTCAATTGCTTGGCAAGTTAAGCAATGCTCAACCACCTTTACAGAGCATGCTGCTGTGCAAAAAATGAATCCATTTCAATATACTGAGTAAGGAAACATGACTGCTTTTCTCTGCCATACAGGAAAAGGGAAGGGCCTTCTTTAGACATTATTAGTGTGAAATCCTTCTTATAGGTTTTTAAAATTTACCACTCCAACTGCACGTTAAGACATGTAGGTATATTTCCATTTCAATGGACACCTTTCTCTCTTTCCTTTTCAAACTGGCCATATATGCATAGAAATGGCAAAGAACATCCTATGGAGGGGATAAGGAGGAGTCATTAGAGTTGTCTATTCTAAAGACTTTGAGTTACTCTAGAAAGAACAGACCTCTGTGCCTTCCAACAAGACGCCACTAAGGAAAGTATAAACCTGCAAATCATCCTGCTGCCAATCTATGCCGAGCAAGACAACATTATGTGTATATTGAACTGATTGTCATTTGCGCCTGTGAACTTGCTGTGCTAAAAGAGAACCCTCCAAAAGTTATTAGATGGTAACTATATGCACTTCTAATGGTATCTGCTGAAAGAAATACGTAATTATAGAGACAAGGCCAGCTCTGCACGTTGAAGATCAAAAACGCAACTGTGGAATATTTAAGTTGCTTAGCAAAACTTGACACAATAAAGCTGGAAAGTAAGCACGTATACAACACAGCTTTTATTCTGTTCATTGTAGTCACCTACAGTTTAGATCATGGTGCTGAATTCCCTGGTTTGGAGGTATGGGGACGTAGTGAACAATTTAGGCGGTATCAGAAAGACCTAGCAGTGCTTCTTCCAGTCACAGAGGTTTGCCCTTGAAACAGATGTCATTCCCTGCCTCTTCGTATCCTTTTTCCCTTTCTGGCCATGAAGTAAAACATTTTGCTTCACTACACAAATCTACTGTGATGTGCTACTACAAACAGATCCAAAGCAACAGGGCAAATCCATCATGTACCCGAACGCTTTAGACTGTGGGCTAAAATCAATGTATGTTCTTTGTAAGTTATCTCAGGTGTTTGTTACCATAACCAAAAGTGAACACATAGTCCTGTATCTGTTTATTGGACTGATCAATTTACATGACTACTATTTAACCACTCTAGAAGGCAGGTGAAAGGGAGACCCATGCTATCTTTTAACTAAACCTTTAACCTCTACTAATGTCTTACATGCAGTAGATGTTCAACAAAACCTGTTAAAATCATTTCTGTCCCTTTACTTCCCTTTAAATAATGTAAAATAAACATTCTATTATCTGTCGTCAGTGTATGCTGCCTTCCCTAAGGAAACAGATCCATAATGACTTTAGTCAATATTTTGCAGGGTTTCGGGAGTTGCTTTTTTTCCAGCAGCAGGAATGTATCTGCTCTGTTTAACTGCATTTCTTTACCTACCCAACTCTTGACCCATGCTTAGATTTATTGAGTTGCTGTCTTGATTCAAGGTGATGTGTGGAACTTATTTCAGGAGCACATACAGATGGCCCAGGGCAAGCGCCATATAAGCATTTTTGAGTCCTCCTAGAGGATTTGGTTCTTGTGAAAAAGTGCAGCATGTAAGGGCCACCATGAAACCAGTTCATTAGTGCGTCATGATTTAGAGAAGCTTTTACATTAACGTGCTTTTTATCTGAGAGAAAAGTTCTAACTGCTCGTGGGATAAAGAAATGGTCCCAGTAAAACTGAGTCATAATTTTCATTGTACCTATTCCAGAAAAGTGTGTTGTATTTTCTCATTTCCTGACATCCTGATCATAGAATAAGTATTTTATGAATTGAGAAAGAAATTTGGAAGTATAAGATCCATTATAGGATTTAAAGAGTTATGGTTTCACCATGCCGAATTATCAAATCTTTTGGATTTTATTTCTTAAATATCTTTTCAATACACACCCTTTCTCCTATGTGCCTGTTAAGCCCAGTCACTTGGTCATCAAGAGATTTTATCTTCAATGCATCTTAAATCCCTTTCTCCATAGTGTGGCCAGAGCAAACTTGGAAATACAGATAGACTCTAATGATGTCTTTCGTCTCTGCTCATGTACCCAGCCAGTCTACTCACTCTAACACATGTAGAGGCCTCCTAGCCCTAAATTCCAGACGCAGTCTAGTGGGTGCGTGCGTCTGCCTTGCCTCCTCAGACTTCTCCCTGCATTTCCTTCATTCTCACTGTTCTAACCACACTGCCTTGTCAGCTCCTGCTTGACCTTTGCCCCTACTTTGTGGGTTTTCCAAATTTCCATGTGCACAGGCATCATCCTCACCAGGGAGCTGTTGAGGCACGAATTCTTGGATTTCTTTCCCTGGAGAGCCTCAGTCAGTAATCTGGGGTGGTTCCAGGAACTCATCCTTCTGACAAGCCTGAAGGACATACATACTGCCCCAAGGAATGTGTGCAGAGAAGTAAGGCTCCAATCTCTGCTCGCACATTTTCCTAGGACAATGGTCACAACCTTCATGACCGAGGCCCAGTTTCCCATTTAATACTCTCGTAGCCCAACATACACACCACACATAGCTTCCACGGTGCTCTGACCTGGCTTTTATGTGAATACTTCTAATAACCGAGGTCAATTCTGCAGTGGAAGGCAGGGTTAGCATTTGTGTGTCCTCTGTTTCCATAGTTCCTGAAAATGAATAATTTTACATAAAATAATGAATATGTCAATTTTAGTGTGTTCCTGTTAATTTCATTTTTCAAAATTAAGTATTTGGGGTGCAAAACATAGCCTGTGGTACTAATTCTGGTGTCCAGATAAACTGCAAAATGCCTTTCGTGCCTTCCCTACTTTTTTGGGAGAAAAATGTAGTGTCACTAATTCATGCACCTTCATTGCTGTTGTGAGAAAAATTGTACCAAAGTAAGAGAAGAGTACTTGCTTTGGCAGCACATATGCGAAAGTAAGAAAAGAAATTTCCACTTCTCAGTTTTGATAAGCACTGAAAAAAGACATAGGTTTAGAGATTAAACCCTATTGGCAAATGTTTAGCATTAAATAAAGCAAGTTAAGAGAGAAAAACACATTTAACAGACATATATCAAATTGTCTGTAAAAAGTATCAGTGTGATATGCACAAACATATACACAAATACACATATCCATACTGAGACACACACACACACAAAAATTCTTGGTGTCTTACCACTATATTTAGTGTAGAATTGAAAGAAATTATTGATAAGTAAGGGTTCTCTATGTAGAAGTTATGTATGATTGATACTAAAATTTCATTTGGCATACAGTAAGCATTTGGTGTCTATTATGTGCACTTTTTACATGCCTGATAGGATCATAGGTAAGGTACATAGCTATTGTCAAGTCACTTAGAATGAATGTATTAAAAATCAACTATAAAGGAAGTCAATATGTATCACATACAAAATAACAGTTAACAACGTTAACAGAGTGGTCACTTCCTAGAGGAAATTGAGGAAAGACAACTGAATATTTCAAGGAGGGATACATTTAACTAAGAATCTGAATGTTGACTAGAATTGTGTTGGTTACAAGAGGAACTGGAGTGCAGAAAATGGCCAGCTGTTTCAAAAAGAAAAAAAAAATTCATATCATAATGAAAAACCTGAAGACTTGCATGAACTGGGACATACTGAGATACATACTTATAGCACTTTGAAGTTTTAGTTGTAGGGTTAGCTACCTCCACAGCACACTTGATTTGTCCTCACGTACTTACATATCCTGGAACTCAAATGTGGAAATCTTGCTGCCCGGCCAATTCTCTTGGCCATTAGGGGCCTCTGGGGTCTCCCCTAAGATTCCAGGGTCTCACCCCAGGAAGCGACTCTGAGTTCCACGCACGTGCTTTCTGTCATCTTTCCCCTTGATAGCTGGTGCAACCTCAGCCACAATCTCCCTCTTTCCTCGGGTCTTTCTCTATGGTTCAGTGAGTAGCTGGCTGCATCTACATAAGGGCCTCTTTAGTGTCCTCATGCAGGAGAAAGTAGTTTTAAATACTGCTCATTACCAGGAAGCATGTCTGCAAAGACATTTTTAAAGTCCTTCTCACCGGTCCCTAAGATTTATTTTGTTGGTTCACTTGTCTCGGTATCATGAAGAGATTATGTTCACTGAGAAGATGTTAGTTGGTGTCCTGTTCCAACCCCTACGTCCTTACTATTCCTAGGAAAGAGCTGACATTCTTCCAACTGCCAAATCCTACCTTTTTCCCCTAAGGGTTTTCTCCTGTACCTGAAACATGGTTTGTCCCCAAATGGTAGCACTCATTGAACCTGATTATCATGAAGAAATAATATTAGAAAACACAACCGAATGCACATTTAGAAATCACTGTGCAGACTTGTAGATCCTAGGGAAAGAAAGTCTAAAACCTCTCCCGGGCAGGCATTCCAGAACAGTGGAAATCTGCGCGACAGTGTGGACCGATTACCTGAGGTAGAAGCACGAGAGGAAAGGGAGTGTTTCTTCCAACGCTGAAAGCAGGCTATAGTTCACTCCACTAATCCCTCTGTTTGTATTCTAGTTAATTGACTGGGCCTGTTGAGTGCCTGGGAGAATCAATACGGAGCAGAGAGAAGTTAATAGAGAGCACCAGGGAATCTTATTGGTTGGATTGTTGTAGGTGACGTTAATACCTCACCCACACCTCAAGCCTCTCACCATTTCAGCACAGCTGCCAGCATCTGATCTTCTTTGTACCAGGGATTGCTTTGGCTTCTAGTGAACACTCTGCTGCCAGCATGGCAAATTGGAGGTATGAGAGAAGTTGCAACCGCAGGAAAGAGCTCTCAACAATCTACTTGATTGGAACTTGTCAGGAGCTTTACTTCCTGTGAGTGATTCTAAGTCACCTGACTTCCATGATTCCTAGTTTCCCCAATAGGATTAATGTCCCCTTGTCTGTCATTGTAACTGGTCTAGTCACAAGTTCTTCACTGAATGTCCTCCCTGTTCTGCCTCTCTTCTTGACTGTTCTATGAGTATTTACCTCCAACCCCCTCATAAAATACATTTACTCAAATCTTTGACTTGGGCTCTGCTTTTGAAGAATCCAAACTCTGATAGTCTGGCATTTGTCATCTGGTTATGTTGTTGGCCGTTGTCTAGGGAGTGGGGTAAATCTTAACTTTAGGTTGATGACCTTCCCAGAAAATATGGACAAAGAGTCAGCATTCGTCATGAATTCACTGGCAGGAATACACTTCTTTACATTCTTCCAAGGACACCTGTAAATTGGGCTGTAATAACAGCACAGTTGGTTACTGGATGCTCCTGGCATTATAACCTAAATCCTTCTGAGATCAAGATTATAGGAAAGGGTTCACCCTTTTAACAAGAGACTGCCTCACCATTCCAGCAGCAATACACAGAAACCATAATCCATTTTTCCCTTCTTAGATTAGTTTCTTCAGACGACTACCTAGCTCAGTCTCTTCTTCCCTGTCTCACCATGTATTTATATGACACCTTCAACCTGTAAACTCATTCTTGTGCTATATTAAAGAACAAGGTATGTTGACCTAGGAACTAGGTCAGTCAGCTATGAGAATGCATACATCTTACTTCTTCTGACACCGAGTCCTATGATCAGCGTTAACTGCTAAGGTTATATACCTGACCCAGACTTGGACATTCCAATTCCCTCCTTTATGCATTCTGAGTTGGAAATTAGGAAAGCTGATAATTAAAATGGAAAGCAAGACTAAGAAGACAAGACCCTATTTAATTCCATGTATATTCATAAAGCAAATATTAGAAATTCTAGAAAGCTGCAAAAGCCCATCTATAAGACACCCAGAAAAAAGAAAATGTGTAATCGAAGATTTTGAGAAAATGACCTTGGTTTTCACAGCTTCTTGATGCCAGCTTCCAGGCTTTTATAAAGACAGGCTGTGTTTCTTTCTCTGAGATCTGTTGCTAGCCCTGCACCTAAGAACAGTTTTCTCAGTTTGGCCTAAATTTAACTTGGGAGAATTTATCAGTTATTTAAAACAGAAAGTCTTGATTCCAATAACTGCACTTGACTCTCAGCTCAGAGAGAATGAGGTGCCACCACTTTCTCGGTTTTCTATGCATCTGGCTCAGTCCTTGGCCCTCAGTAAGCACTGGTCAGGAAAAAATTAGATGGAAATGTTTATAAACTTCAGAAGTACCAAGAAGCATACATACTTTGCTACAAGTGAAAACTCTTTCCACCGAGAGAAAGCAACTGACCCACGTTCAGCTTCAAACACACTGGAATGCTGATGCCCTAGGTTTATTTTAATCAGTAATTGCCCACTCATTTAACCCATTTGAAATACAGCCTTAACCGCTGCTGAAATTATTGGTGTGTGTTTCTCCAGGATATGTAGTAAGGTATTAATTCACCTTGAAACATTTAGGCCTCTTTATCACTCTCAGATGTTCCAAGTGGCTCCACAAAGGGGAGGGACAGAGTGGAGTTCAGAATGGGTAAACCAGAGAAATGAGCTCACAGTCATGGGCAAATCCAACACTTCATCAACCGGATGCGAAGAGCAGTGTCGTGCAGTGTTGTTTCTTGGGATGGGCATTTAAAGAGACTAAATTTAGCAAAAGCTGAAGTCCCTCTTGTAGTGTTTTATGATTGTTATAATATTTGGTAACTTCTGTTCCCCTCTGGCTGTGATGTGAGAGGCTCTCCCCCACCACCTCCCCCTACCATGACAGCAGTCTTGAGTTGTAAAATAGTAAGACCGTCAGCCAGCAATAATTTGCAATCCAAACAGACTTGACGTTCCCTGACATTTATTGAAACCTCAGACCCCGTGCACTGGTTTCAGCTTTCCTCCCAATGCTCTGTTTTTACAGACAGACAAGTGCTTAGATTTAGGTTTAATAATGAGGAAAAATTTCTCTTTGGCCTCCTCTTGCTTGTTTTGGCTGCACTGGGGCTTGCAACAGACGAGTGGTTGGAGTTAATTATACTAAATGGTGAGAACATTATTTGACCCCACTGGTTCAGCCCCAGAGGCTGTGTACCTCTGCACAGACAGAGGCAGATGGAATACTTCATAAGCTAGGCAGAGGGCAGAAGCCCCAGGGATAGCTGCTCCTCAAAGGGAACACACTTGGGTTCCTAGCCCTTAGCAAAGCTCAGAACCCTGGGTTCCATTGTACACATAAACCAGTGAAGCCCAAAGAACCACAAGGTAACAAGAATTAGGAAAACAGCTTCTGGTCCAAGGAGTGACTCCCAGAAGGACTGATGATCTTCAAGAACATCTAGGCTCCACCCAAAATGAACACAGCGGTGACAAGCCATGAGAAGGATTCTTACCACATACATCACTGTAGAAGACCCAGTGACATCCATACCATAATTACATTTGGGGAGTAGTGGTGACTACAATATGATTCAAGTCTGTGCATAACATTTAGTGCCCTGGAAATTTTCTTGTGAATGTTCCTTCCCATGCTGATGGTGACACTGATAACACCACGCCCACACTCTTGTGACCCTAAGAATAAACAGGCATTCATGGGTCCCAGCAAGAAAAACTGATCAATACATCTGGGTAGAGTAGAGATTCAGTTACACATAGTCTCAAGTGTGTTGTGTTATATGCATGTATGTATTGCCATAGGGAAATCATAATACATATATGTGGATGTTGGGCCCTTATGACACAACTTCAGGTTTATTTAATTATGTCTCAAATCATGAGAAGGTCAGAGCTACAACAGTAAGTTTTTGATTTAGTATGGACAAGCTTTTTCTCTAGATTTGTGTTTCACTATTTATATATCCATTCCTTTTGTTTGTTTGTTTGTTTGTTTGAGAACAGGGTTTGCTATTCAGCCCAGACTTACCTCAAATTTGCGATGCTTCTGCCTCAGCCTCCAGACTGCTGGGTAAGTCCGCTTTATTCATATCATTAAAAAGATCTTGGGAGCCAGAGATATAGCTCAGTGGCACAAGTGCCTGCCTGGCAAGTGCAAGATCCCCAGTTTGATTCCCAGTACAAAAATTTAAAAAATAAATAGAAAAAGGTCCTAGGAGCTCTAAACAGCAAAGGCTTACATCATTTGTCTGATAGTACCGATTTTATATAACAGCATTGGGCAACATCGAAGCCTGCTAGAATAATACCTTAAAGTTTCATCATTAAAAATGGGACACAGTTAACAGGAGACAGAAGAGGTAAACAGTGTCCCCACTGGTGTTTCCCACTCTGATCTGAGAGATAACGGTTCCCTGTGTTCTTCATCCACATTGTTTTAGAGATTCTCTTTTCCTAAACCATGGTACTGAGCATCTTTTCTCTTTCTATACATGCTCAATGACCTCACCATTGATCAGTAAGAGAAGAGTTGTCAGAGCACAGCACACAAAGGACTTCTTGGGAATATACCAGTTAGAAAACAAGGATGGAGTTCGAGGTCTCAATTTGGGTTAAGAGTCTCGACTGCATTCTTTTCAAAGCAGCATGATTTAGTCTGTTCAGTGATCACACTCTGTCACCTTGTTCCTACTCAGCTAATATAAGCCCGATTGTCATTACACCTTAGGAGCAAATGTGCCTTGGTGGACAACTCATCTACCTCATATAAACTACACAAATCATATGTACTTTGTGAATCAGTAGCATCTTTCTCACGGAGACAGCATGTAATTCAAGTGTAATGTCCATATCTCGAATTACATAGGCTACAAAAATTACCCTGTGTTATTCAGACATTATAAAATGAATGACACAATATATAAAAAGGACTTTGCTATGCAAAATGTTTAGATAAAACAAACCTACAGTGCATGTTTTCCCCAGTAAAAGATAATTAAGAATGGTAGGGTGTGCTTTTAAAGTATAGAACTAATAAGATTGGAGAGGTTAAATATTATTCTATCATCTTCAGTCTATGTACATAAGGAGCAAATGTGGACACATACTGCACTTACTAGAAGACCTGACATATTATTAAAGGGACAAATAGCATTCATTGGACTGACAGTTTTCAGAACTCAGAGACGGCAGCTATATTACAGATATCATTGCAACAGAATCTGTGAAGTGATACACAAAAGAAATTCTGCATTTAACAAGACATAAGCAGCAAACTTAGGTAACGAGATAACAAGGGTTGAGGATAAACCGAGGAAATGCCATTTTAAGCCCACACACAGTGATTTCCCGGAAAATTTGGGAGCAACTTCTTTCAATGATAACTATTTTCTGGGCATCAGAGAAGACAGAGCCTGTAAAGCTTCCTAAAATTTCCATGTTTATTTTTCTCCAACATTCGAAGTTTTAGTTTTCCTGTAGTTTGCTTCATTTTCATTTATATGCTATTATTTATTTCTCAAAAGAAATTCCCAGGGTGTGTTATTTATAATTTAAAAGAAAGTATGGGATAAGTTACAGGCAAGAGAGATCTTAACACATTCAGAAAACATGAGCATGACTGAAAGATCTTAAAACGTGCAGAAAACCCAAGTGTGACTGGTGCCCATGAGACAAGACCAAAGACCAAATGAAGCTGTGTCTCGGAGAGCCCTGGAGGCCATGCTGAAGAGTTGACCTCTGGACTGTGTGCAGCAATGAGGTGCAGAATAGCTTACAGTGAAATAGGGCATGGCTACCTGGCATTTTAGAGAAATCCTGATATTAACATCACAAAAGGTAGATTGATGGTGAAACCTGAACTGGAGAGAAAAACCAGCAATAAGGCAGTCTAGGGAACATTCTAGGAGGATACGAATGAAGGTCTAACTAGTGAAGAATCACAGCAATCAAAAAAAAATTGGCAGGTTCTATCTACTGAAAAATCATGGTGGAATGTGAGGGGGAAAACCTATCACAATCTGCAGGCTTCTGACTTGAGTCAGAGTGCTTGGCAGCTTCATAAGTGGAGATAAGACATATGGAAGAAGAAGTTCCTAAGAAAAACAGATCTGAATTAGAGATTTGAATATAATGAGTTCTAAATTCCTACAAGCACCTAAGATCAAGTATCATGTATCTAGTGCATGTCATATCCAGGAATCAATCTGCTGGAGTCCAGGGCCTACTCTTCTGCATACAAAGTACCTCCCTAGGGAAAAAACCAGAGCAGAAAAAGGTGCAATAAATTATTATGAATCAGTTGTGAGTTATGTGTTGAGGAGAGAGTTGATTTCTATATTCACTGAGACAGACTATTATCTATAAATGTATATTTCTGCTTTTGAAACACTTTTCTCATGGTGCAGAAACAGCTACCTGTGAAATGACATCTTCCCAAGCAATTTGTGATCAAGGCAGATTAATTTAGACTCTTAACAATATGTTGGATTTTCTTCTTTCAACTAAAAACAGAAAGATAATCCTGTCCTTATTTACTATACTGAAGGACATATTGAGGAGAACAATGTTAACAGAAATCACAAAAAGGAAAGAATGCATTCATCAGAGTCACTGTTCATTCCTCTAGTCCAATTCTATTTCTAATACTCCCTTATTTCCAAGTGGATTTTATCTCCTTAAAACTGATTTGTGTAAATGTAAACTTTCTTATCTTTTGAAGATAAGATTTAATGAAGACATAGACCTCAAATATTACAGATTTAAATGAGGATGTTGTCTTCAACATTAAAGAAGAGATATTAAAATTTTAAGAAGCAAAGCAGGCTGAAAGATTTATGATTACACTTGGAAACAGGATCCCTGAGACAGCATGCCCAAGCATGACCAGAAAGCAGGTAATAACAGATTTCATTAGACTGTGTTTATTTAATTTAACATTATTCTCACAAGGATGTTTTTCTTGCT